>CM070095.1:21104864-21127364 GCA_036178185.1 Liparis tanakae | reverse complement strand
TACATTAGTTGACTAATAAAAAGCATTACATTGATTTATTGATTCTAAATAAATAAACAGTGCGTGCAGGTCAGGAACAGAAAATAGCTTCAATTTGTAAATATTGTGATGTTACTGCGTCCTAACCCCCCCCCCCCCCCCCCCCTCTCACTGATTCATAACATAACTACGGGGACATGTGACCAAACACCGTGAAGCGGAGCTCAGCCTCGTGGGAGCGAGATGCTCCGGTTCACTAGAACAATGGGACGAGAACAAAAGAAACTTTATTTGGCAGCAGGGAACATTTGTTAAATTATCTCGACACTAAAAAGCTGCTTACATGTTCGAGTCAATAATAATAACTCGATAACTTCATTTACTACGATCCTCTAAAAGCATCCGCTCTGCACAACAGACACTTCACTGTTTCAGAGCATTTGTCATATTTAAACGGGGCGACTTTTACTTATAACTCACGACACTTGTGAAATTGACGCTTAAGGATCTGAATACTTCCTCCGCCGCCGCTCGTAATTATTTTTATTCAAATGTCACGGACGACTCCGGCTTAGAAACTAGGAATTAAATCCGCGATGGCGGTTATCACCGGAGACCCCGGCTACACGCTGTTTAATAAAAATGCACACACACACAGTCCAGCAGACGCTGCCGCAGACTGTGGGATTGGCAGCGCTCAGTCGCCTGACCCCGGATTGGAACCGGCGACCGGTCGCCGGTTCCAATCCGGGGTCAGGCGACAGAGCACGGCCGTAACATTTTTAAATAGCAGGCCGGGGTTAAATGTCTGATTCAGGAGGCGTGAAGGAAGGGGATTCACTGAGGAGTCGAGATGACACACACACACACACACACACACACTCACACGCCACCACCGGCCTCTTAAAGTGACGGCGCAGGATCAATGAGGATCATCGCGGCTAATCCGGCCAACAGAGCTGTGATGTTAATCCCCGGGGGGGAACGCCGCTCGCCTCCAATCACGTTCTGTTCTCAGCAGTGCCGGACGCATAACGACCCTCTCTGTGGCAGCCGCAATCACGAAAAACCCACCACATGGTGTGTGTGTGTGTGTGTGTGTGTGTGTGCGTGCGTGCGTGCGTGTGTGTGTGTGTGAGAGCAATCTTTGAAATGTGAAAGGAAACGTATAGCAACGTACGTCGGGTTTTCCTCAGCTCTTCGACACACAGCTGAACCTGAAGAAGAGACTGCCCCCACCCACACACACACACACACACACACACACACACAAACACACGCACACACACACACACACACACACACACACACACACACACACACACACACACACACCTGATCTCTCTCACCAGCGGGCAGCTATTGCTGTGATGACACCCCGGCAGCACCTTGCTGATGGGAGACCTCCCTTTCATGCCATTTGGCTACAGGGTGCACTTCTCTCTCTCTCTCTCTCTCTCTCTCTCTCTCTCTCCCCCCTCCCCCCGAGCAGCCTTTCCTCTCTCCTCTCTCCTTTCTCTGAACGGCAGTTTGATTCCTCGGTCTCTTATTCTTTTGTTTTCCAGAATGCCATTTTATGATGATTTCATTATCAGCGGAAAAAAGCTAAATCATGTCATCTCTCTCTCTCCTCTCTCTCTCTCTCTCTCTCTCTCTCTCTCTCTCTCTCTCTCTCTCTCTCTGTCTCTCTCTCTCTCTGCAGAGGCAATCAGCGGGCTCCGTGAACACGGAATAAATGGCAGCGTTAACGGCCGTTTCCTTTGAGTGGCGGAGGAGCTTTGATGCCGTCTCAGAGATACCTGCTGCCTATAGTGGAAGACCGCACCGCGCGCGCGTGTATGTGTGTGTGTGCGTGTGTGTGTGTGTGTGTGTGTGTGTGTGCGGGCACATTCGTGTTACGTCTCGGTCGTGAGTTGACAAGCAGCCCGAGGGAAAAAGAGAGAGAGGCCTGATGGGTATTATGCAAATGAGGCCAGCTGTTTGCTTCATTGGCAGACTCCTCATAACTCTCTCTCTTCTAGTTCTCCTGGAAGTGGGAGAATATCTTGCCTTTTCTCTTATTTCCTCAGAGAAGGTATTTTCTACGCGCAGGTATTTTTTCTACGTGAGCGCTATTCCCCCGTGGACGACCCCCGGCTCTCTCCGTCGGCGCCGTGGCGACGGGGGGGGGGGCTCGTGTTAACCCTCCTGTGACCTTCACATGTACTAACATATTTTAACCTCAGGTACAATTTGACCCCCACAATTAAAACCTCCAGAAAATTATTACATTAATATTGTTTCCCAAGTTTAAGTGTGAGATACTTTGTTTGTTTGTTGACTTCCTAAATAGCCCTTTAAATAAATACAAAAGTTGATATTTCTTGTATTTCTTACACAGTGAAAAACAGCCTGGGGTCAAATTGACCCCAAAGAACACCGATGGGTACAAGTTGTGTTCAGGACATTAAAAACATATCATCATGTGAATTTGAGGTTTTTCCAGTTATCCCCAATAAATTAGGAAAAGTCATGAAATATGAAGCAAAACAAATGATGTCAATAATTTTTTCTGAGAGGTTAAATATTGAATGGGGTCGAATTGACCCTAAAAGTAACAGGAGGGTTAATCCAGACACTTTGACTTTTCTCGAAACGCTATTTTTTTTTCTCTCGACTTTGACGATATTTGTCGGTGAACCTTGAATGATACTCAGGACAGAAATAGAGATTAGTTTTTCGTTTGCAGTGTCACGCCCACCTGACACATTTAAACGGCCTTTAGGCTCAGTTTTGGTCTCCACCACCTCCTGGAGAGAAAAGGTTGGACTCTTTAGCTGCATTGTTAATATGAAAAGTATTGATTAAGTGCTGCTTTAAAGTCACGCCCACAAAAAACTTGGTAAATTGCAGTTTAGATATGAAGATTGTAAAGCATGTCTGGAGCTATAGTCACAACTATCAGCCTCATGGGGGGAAGTCAGTTTGATGAGTCAGGGGTACGGACGATGGCGCCGGCTCACCCGTCTCAAAACGTGGCAAATGAATGCAAATGTGTAAGATGACATCATCCGGCAACCTCCGCGCGTCGCTTGTCGCCCCACCTTCGCCTCACGGATCAGGAACTGGAGTCGAGTTCCCGGCGACTTCCGGTGACATGTGTCCCCGTTTAACACTTTGGTGAATGTGTTAACGCTCGCCTTTGATCTTTTTCCAAGTTGGGAGAAGAAGAACAAAAGGAGCATTTGGGAACAATAAAAAAAAAAAGCTAATGAAGAGCAACCTAAAAGGGGCGTCGTCCTTTTATTTTTGTTGTCCCCGCGTGACCCGCTCAGCATGCACGCCGCCGCCGCCGGAGCCGGATGAAAAGGTCCTTGAGAAGAGCCCGCGTGGGATGTTTTACAGAGTGAGTCCATCTGTAGTCAGGCCACCCGGCGGCCTCAGCTGACATCCGCTTCTTTTTCTTCTTCTTCTTCTTTAAAACGTGAACGCCAGAGAGAGAGAGAGAGAGAGAGAGAGAGAGAGAGAGAGAGAGTTGCGGCGCACAAAAGAGAGGCAGGATGCTCACGTGCCAAGAGGCGTGAAAACCAAACGCTTTCTCCGAGAAACGCATTGATCCGGTCGCCACGCCGACTCGGAGGTCTTGGGTTTGGGTGGTGGGGGAGGGGCAAGAAAACACGCACGTGGGAAAAAAAAGAGGGCCTCAAATCGCCGTGAAATTACACCACCTCCGTCCTTTGAGCGGCGCGTCGAGTGAAACTCGTGGTCTCCGTCATTATCGAGATAAAAGACGAGGTCGTCCCGATTAGAATGTCCCTCTATTGGAAGCCTTCTGACCTTGTGTGACCCTGAGGTGGTTGAATCACAAAGGTTATTGTTTCACGTGAATATTGAAACGTTTCCGTTCAGGCGGAGGTCTGATCCATTGGAGGAGTCTCAGTATTGTGACGTGACTAATGGGCCCTGAAGCCTTTCATGGCGCTCAGGCCTCAGAGGATCAGAGGGCCGAGGAACTTCACCCGGGACTGATCGATTCAAACTATGCAATGAAACTGCAGCGTGAACAGTTGGACATCATGATGTGTCGCACTGGATTAGTCCAAAGTACAATCATGCAGTGTGTGTGAGTGAGAGTGTGTGTGTGTGTGTGTGTGCTTGTCCAGAGGTAGATTTAAGTCTACTGTAACTGTTAGGAAAAGATCGATTGTGTTATCACTCTCTCTCTCTCTCTCTCCCTCCCTCACACAACACACACACACACACACACAAACACACACACACACGCACGCACACACAGTTGGGAATAATGAGCTCTAATCAATATTTCTGTAGCGGTAACAGAAAGCTTCCACAGCAGTTTAAAGGCTTATTGCACTTGCACACACACACATGCACACACACACACAAACACACACACACACACATACACACACGCTTGCAAAAATACATGAAAGAGAAACACAATCCTGTCGATTGAAACCTCGGAAAGTGGGAAAAATATATATACAAACAGTATATTATTTTGTATACTTTGTGTATCCTATCACGAAGGAGAAGGTCTCCATCTTTTATGATATTAACTATTAATATTACAAACAGGGGCGTCGGGATCACCTCGATTATCGGCGGCTATGTGAGCGACGTGAGAACTGAAGAAGCTGTAATTCCTGCACATTGAGACACATTGAACACGTCAGAGGAGAAGCAGTCCTTAAGTCAGCAGTGTGTGTGTGTGTGTGTGTGTGTGTGTGTGTGTGTGTGAGAAAGAAGGAGGGGGGGCAGGAGCCACGCAGAGCAGGACAGGCCGTAGTGTTACCGTTATCATGGGGTGGGCGGCTGTGGGTCAGTGGGTAGCAGGCCCGTCTTTCAATCACGGGGTTGGAGGTTTAATCCCCGCCCTAGTCGATGTGTCCTTGAGCAAGACACTTAACCCTGAATTGCACCCTGTAGCTGCGTCTACGGTGTATGAATGTAACAGGATTGTAAGTCGCTTTGGATAAATGACATGTATTGTATTGTATTATCGTACCGGAGGTTCCCTATTGGGTTACATCGTGGTGCGTTCAAGGTCCGCGCGGCAACAAGGAATATCGGACGAGAAGAGGATTAGAACGATCTGGTGATGAGTTCAAATGTTAGAAAACGTTAGTTCTTTGGTGATGAAGAATCTCGTCGGCCTCCAGTCGTGTTTTCACACTAAATACACTCGAGATGATTTACGAGCTGTTTGACTTCCAGGAGCGAGCTCTGAGCAGCTTTATTTCACATATAGAAAACGACTAATGTTACCACTTTTCGGTCAATACAAATACTATACCTGTGTTTTTATCTTTTCATCTGATGTTGATTCATGATGATGATGATGATAGATATTTGAGCTCACTGGCTATAGCCCTATTATAAATGGATGGAAGTGAACAAACCGCCTAATTTACGGTTGCCAACAGGCAATAAATCCCGACACATCCCGATGTTTGATATGGCAATCATTTGGCATTGTGACTGGTTGTTCGTATCCTGATTGTATCCCGGGGCCTCCGGTGGTTCCCCCCCCGTTACCGCGTGGCTGGCTGATCAAAAGGTTTTTGGACATTTTGCTGCCGGGATTTTTCTCGCTTTCAATCCTCCGTTTCGCCGTTTAAGCTGCAGAACGCATCCAATAACTCATCTCGCCCGAACAAACACGCCGATGATAAGGTGCTGTAATCAGTCGCTCATTGTCTTCCTCTATCCCTCCTTAGTCCTCCCTGCCTCGTCCCCCTCGGTTTCTTATCACCAATCCCCCCCCCCCCCCCCCCCCCGCCCTCTTCCTGCATCCAGTTTGCATTTTTCCTTCCAATAAAAAATTCTCCCCCGGAATAAATATGAGAGGAAAAAAAACTAAACCGGCGAGCGGGGCGATAACGGCAGCCTCCATGTGTGTGTGTGGGTGAAAACAAAGTGAGAGAAAAGCACTCACGGCCATGAATGTACTTACTCCCGTTCTCACCCCTCCACAAGAAAGTGTTGAAAGTAAAGTAGATTTTAATTCCCTCCCCGTCTCCCTTTTTGCTTCCTCCTTCCCGGTGCCATATGCTCAAAGCTCCATCTCGGGCTCATTTGGAGTGCTGCGTGCACACACACACACACACACACACACACACACACACACACTCTCTATCAAAGCACAGGAACAGCTGGCTTGCTCGATATGGATGACTACTCGCCTGTCAACCGGTTTCACACACACACACACACACACACACACACACACACACATATATACACATACACACACACACACACATCATCAACCCTGGTGTTTCTTGCTGTTTTGAAAAGGGGAAGTGAGTGAGAGACCAAGAGAGAGAGAGTGTGTGTGTGTGTGTGTGTTCAGGTCAGAGAGATAAGTGAGTGTGTGTGTGTGTGTGTGTGTGTGTGTGTGTGTGTGTGTGATGGATTTGTTTGACATTTCAATTAGCCGAAAGTGTGAATATTCAGCAGGACGCCGGTGAGTGGAGGGAGTTGCAGGCTCGCACACGTCTATTTATTGAATATCTGAGCGTTGGTTATTGTTTGCTGCAGCTGTGAAGCGGTGTGTGTGTGTGTGTGTGTGTGTGTGTGTGTGTGTGTGCGTGCGTGTGTGTGTGTGTGTGTGTGTGTGTGTTTCCTGAGGGTCCTGAGGTGGGCCGCATTTATTAAAACAGGCCAGTTGTGAAATTGAGATCGGCCTGGGAACTCCACCGAGCATCATCGGTCACGTTGTTTTGTTTGTGCTCGGGGTTACCAAGCAACATTTAGCGAAGTTCTTTTTAATTAGCGTTATTCGTCACCCGACTGACGACAGCGGGGCTCGTTCGGCCGCTTACCTCCCCCGCGTGGCCGAGGCTCAGCTTGGGCAGCTTGTTCTTGGCGTTGCCGGCGTTGCCCCCGTAGGCCTGGCCGTTGTTGAACCCCTCGGCGGGCGCCAGCGGGGGCTTCATCTGGGGGGAGTCGCTGGGCACCTGGTCCTGGCCGTCCATGGGGCGGACGTAGGCGGTGGGCTTCTGCTGGATCGCCATCGGCTTCCCCGATAGGCTGCCGGGCGGGAAGGTGGGCGTGGTCAGCCCGGAGGTGGGCGTGGTCAGGCCGGGGGTGGGCGTGGTCAGGACGGACGTGGAAGCCAGCGGGGAGGAGGACGTGGAGAGGTGGGAGGCGGACTCGTTCTCGAACGGGGAGGATTTAAAATGCCCGGCGTTTTCCGCGTTGGTGGAAGACTTGAAATGGCCGGCGTCCGCGGCGGAAGATCGGAAATTGCCGCCATCTGTGAAGGGAGGGGGAGAAAATTAAAAAGAGATCGGCAAAAAGTCCAAAATAACCACGGCAACACCTGCTCTGAAGCGATTGTGCTCGGCTCCGTCAGACTCCAGCTCCCAGATGGACGCAGCCAATCACAATCAAGGCAAATGATGTGTTTGGAAAATCAGCTGAAAGATGTTTATCATCAGATGCAGATGTTCATTTTCAGAAACGACGCCCAAAAGGTGACGGAGTCATCGAAATGATTCCCCAGCACTCGAGGCTCGGTAACATGCGCAGCATTAGCTTAGCATAAAGCCTGGAACAGGGTCCTTACACATGTAACCAGTGGATTTCCAGGACTTTAAAGCTCTATTATGTAGTGTTTCCCTTGTAGCGCCCCCTTCAGGTATTTAACGTTTACTTCAGTGTCGTAAATACCCAGTTACGATGATCAGGTGTCGTGAACCTCTGGCTCTCGAGCCATATATGGCTCTTTTGAGTTTGAGTTAAAAAAAACAAAAAAACATGTTATTTTAAGATACAATTGTTACATAGTGTTGCTTTAAACGAGACGGCTAGCCTCGCTCCTTCTAAAATAATCACCACTTTAAGATATAACACGTTAACTACTAAACAAGATGCTAGTTTGCACATCTATTTAGTTTTCAACGTGGAAGAGAGCCAAGCAAACTGTTTGAATGCTAAGCTAAGCTAAGCTAACTGGGTGCTCTTTCCGCATTTAGCATAAAGACTCACGACGGGCGCGTCTCGCCGTTGAAGGCGGGGCTTACCTGGAAGAGGAAGGCTTTTGGAGGGGTGCGACGCGTGCCTTCTCCCAAAAGAGGACGAGGAAGAGGACGAGGAAGAGGAGGACGAGGGACTCGAGTCGCCTTTGAGGCCGAGCTCGTCCTTCAGCGAGCTGAACAGCTCGTCGTGCCGCTGCATCTGCTGCTCCTCCAGCAGCGACAGCTTCCCTCTGGCGCCTGCGGAGGCCGCGCCCGGCGCCAGCCCCAGGACGAGGCCTCCCGGCCCCTGGGGGGCGCTCTGCGCGTGGCCGGCCCTCGACCAATCCACGGAGCTCCGGGATTTCTTTTGCGAACTCGGATGCGGGGTCGTCGCGGCGCCCGCCGCCGCCGACGCGGCCGCGGGGGGCGGCTGCATCGCGGTCGAAGAGGAGGAAGATGCGTTTGCCGTCCTCTTGTCCCCGCCTCCTTCTCCTGCTCCTCCTCCTCCGCCGCCCGTCCCTCCTCTCAGGGCTTCGTTGAAGAGCTGGGGGTCGGCGGCGGGCCTCTCCGTGGTCGACGTGGTGGGGGTCTGCAGGTTGTTGCTGCCTTTGGGGATTCCCACCAGGTGGCTCTGGTTGGAGTGGCTGGTCAGCAGGTCTTTCATTTCCTCGTAGGAGCCGAGCGTGTTCTGGACGCGACTGGCCAGCGCGTCGCCTTTATTAGTCTGAGGACGGACGGGGAAAGAAGAAAAAAAGACAAGAGGGCGAGAAGAACATTAATTAAGTCTTTACATTTTTTTCTTCCTTCTTCAGGCTTGATGAAAAGCCCTCTTTACCGCTGACCAGACATCAGGACGCGATGATTAATTGAAACACACGCCACTCTTAAGAGGGTCCCCATCCGGCCGGAGCCGTAAAATTAATGGGGCGGGAATCATTATTAGCCCCGACCCCCGGATACTCAAGCAATCACGGCTCGGAGGACGGCGCCGGCCGCGCTGATGTACGGCGGAATTGCCCCTTAAGCCGATACGCGCCGACGGCCGAGATGTTCCTCGGAATAGCTCGAGAGTTCTTTTAGTGTCGGCCGACGCGGCTTCGTTAATGATGGAGCGGCACGTTTTGGGAAAAGGACAAGGGCAATCAGCGGGAGTTTCAGTCGATCTATATATGGAAGCGGATTACCGTCCCCCGTCCTTTGACATTTCTCTTCTACCTGAGCGACATATAAGTGAAGCAAATACATTAATCATGGCGGCCGGGGTTTGAATTATGCACGATTCCTCAGCTCGGGAATTCAATTGAGAGATTTCCTCGCGAATACAGCGGGATTTCGCCGCTTTTTCGTCATGTGCGTTGCGGCGTCCATCGATGGATCCGGCCGGTGACGCGGAGTGATTGTCGAGTGAAGCGACGGCGGGTTTAACGAGGTCGACGACGGATGAGAAGGAGGGAGGGAGACCTTCCATCTCACTTTCAAGACGGGATGGATGTACCTGAATGTTTTGGAGAGGTTAATGAAGTCATGAATAATTAAACGCAAGTTCATAGGCAGCGGGACCTTAACTAATCGGAGGTAATATTTCCGGAGAGAGCATCGAGTTACATCCAATAGAAATAATAATGAGTCGTCGTCCCCCCCCCCCCCCCCCCCTGTTTCCTGGCTATTTCTTGTGGGTTTGGCTTCTGGAGGATTTTTTTCTGGATGCAAACGGCGACAGTCAAAAAACTAACAATACTTATCTAACAGGCAAATGATCCATGGAGAGGTCAAGTTGCTGAGGAGGATCAAGCCACCATCACATTTGCTCCATTAGAGTATTGTAAGCATCATTTTGAAGATAATTGCTATATTGCGGGACCCTCAGGGTAGAAAATGAATATATTTTTTGGGGGGCAATTTAACGAGTCATCCAACGACTCATCCAACCGGTTATCCAACGAATCATCCAACCAGTCATCCAACGAGTCATCCAACGAGTCATCCAACGAGTTATCCAACGAATCATCCAACGAGTCATCCAACAAGTCATCCAATGAGTCATCCAACAAGTTACCCAACGAGTCTTCCAACCAGTTATCCAACGAATCATCCAACGAGTCATCCAACAAGTCATCCAATGAGTCATCCAACAAGTTACCCAACGAGTCTTCCAACCAGTTATCCAACGAATCATCCAACGAATCATCCAACGAGTCATCCAACAAGTCATCCAATGAGTCATCCAACAAGTTACCCAACGAGTCTTCCAACGAGTTACCCAACGAGTCTTCCAACCAGTTATCCAACGAATCATCCAACGAGTTATCCAACGAGTTATCCAACGAGTTATTCAAAGAGTTATCCAACGAGTTATCCAACGAGTTATCCAACGAGTTATTCCACGAGTTAACCAACGAGTCATCCAACGAGTCAGCCAACAAGTTATCCAACGAGTTATCCAACAAGATCCCAATCGTTATTCATTCCTAACTGTTTAATAGAGTAGCTTCCACTCTGGAGGTAAAGTCTCTATTCGTATCGGACTGAAGGAACTCCTGTGATTTAAGTGCTCCAACCGCCCTCCTCTCCCCTCCCCCCCCCCCCTCTCCCAATACATATGTTACATTCACTGCATTCAACCAAGATAACGGAGGGTTGTGTTTCTCTCAAAATCTATAGACACAATCCTCAGGATTATCTCGGGGACATAACTCCTCCCTCTCGAGAGCCGTTTGTAACAACTACCAAAATCAATAGCCGGATGAGTTTCCTGAATTCTGGCCCAATGTGCTCTTAAAGCCCTCGCTAATACTTCCCCCAGTAACGTGGAGGGAAGCGAAGACAACCCTCAAATTATTGAGAAGTCATCAGATAACCCTTGTGTATGATATTGTGATATCTTACTTTTAAACTATGCTGAACACCGGGTAAAAGTTCCAGGTTGTAGATGACAGACCCTTGTGGGCCGGCACACACACACCTCCAGAGAAATGTGTGTGTCTGGAAGCAGCGGCGTTCATCTCTGGTGCCGAGTCTCACTTCATCCTTCATTGTCGCTCTCTCTCGGCGAACCAAGCAGAAGAACAAAAACGAACAGGGCCAAGAATCAAGCCGTATTTACAAAAGACTCATACACGAAAAGGAGAGAATTGCTTTCAAATAATCTTAACAGATGTAATTTCTGCGCGTGCAAACACACACGCACACACAAACACTACACACATACACACACACACACACAAACACTACACGCCGTGGCGAGCCGAAGTTAGCTGTGAATAAATTAGCTCATCTCTTCTCCATCTCAGGCTCATGAATAAAAGATTTGGTGGCTGAAGAGGAACAGAAAACACATTTACAGAGAGGCAAAATGGAAAACAGAGGAGAAGGAGAGGATGAATATATATATATATATATATATATGTGTGTGTGTGTGCGTGTGTATGTGTGTGTGTGTGTGTGTGAATAGATCATCCCAAATAGCTGCTAACAGCATAACGCTCTTTAACAGGATTAGAAGAGGGATTAGCTAATAGCTGACAGAGAGAATGAACAGTGGAGAGGGAGAGAGGGAAAGACAGAGAATGAGAGTGACGGACACCCGATGGATACACAGGTACAGGGAGAGAGAGAGAGAGAGAGAGAGAGAGAGAGAGAGAGACTGATGAAAATATGAACGACAGAGGGAACCGGAATGATAAAAAACGTCGATAAATCCTGTGTGATAATGAAAAATGGAGGATAAAGATCTTTTAAGGGAGCAGTTCAGTGGGTTCGGTCGGCACGGCGACCCGGAGAGAGCGAGGCGAGGTCGCTCAGGCCTCGGCGGGGAGCGACACCCTCGCAAAGGAAGAGGAAAAAAAAGAATTAAATTGTTAGTGTGGCGAATAAATCAGCGGAAGAGACTAGCAAGGTGCGCCAAAGCCGTTCCTCAGGTTTAACAGCGGCGAGAGATAAAGTGCATGGTGGGAACAGATAAGTCGGAAAAAGAGATGGAATATGAAACAAGTACACGTGTCGTCCCTCCTTTATGGGGGGGGGCGCTCGCCCCTCGGGGCCGGTCGCTCATAAGATGCATCATGGCTGACGGTTTTGTTGGAGCTATGTTTACCTTTGTGAGTTATAGCTGCCTCCGTTAGCTTAATCACTGTCCGAAAGAACCCAAAACTCTGTCTGTGTCTTCCTGTGTGTGTGTGTGTGTGTGTGTGTGTGTGTGTGTGTGTGTGTGTGTGTGTGTGTGTGTGTGTGTGTGTACCTACATGGCTGTCCACGGCTTATCTAGCATCCTGCTAAAACTGACTGCAGAACATGTTGGGTGGCCAGCTTCACGCTGAAGGACCTCTCGTGGTTACGGTGACTCACACTTTCTCACATCTTTCATCCCCGTTTTATACGGTCACTGAACGCTCAATCACGACTCAATGACAGAGCTATGTGCCACGTGAGTTTGGTTAGATGCTAACGGTGCGGAGGGTGTGTTTGGTTAGATGCTAACGGAATGGATGTCTGGTGGGTAAGTTGCTAACGAAATGGATGAGTGTTTGGTTGGATGCTAACGGAATGGATGATTGTTTGTTGAGTTGCTAACGGAATTGATGTGTGTTTGTTTAGATGCTAACGGAATAGATGAGTGTTTGATTGGATTCTAACAGAATAGATGAGTGTTTGATTGGATGCTAACTGAATGGATGGTGTGTTTGGTTAGATACTAACGGAATGGATGAGTGTTTGGTTAGATGCTAATGGAATGGATGAATGTTTGATTAGATGCTAACGGAATTGATGTGTGTTTGTTTAGATGCTAACAGAATAGATGAGTGTTTGATTGGATGCTAACTGAATGGATGGTGTGTTTGGTTAGATACTAACGGAATGGATGAGTGTTTGGTTAGATGCTAACGGAATGGATGAATGTTTGATTAGATGCTAACGGAATTTATGTGTGTTTGTTTAGATGCTAACGGAATAGATTAGTGTTTGATTGGATTCTAACTGAATGGATGGTGTGTTTGGTTAGATGCTAATGGAATGGATGAGTGTTTGGTTAGATGCTAATGGAATGGATGTGTGTTTGGTTAGATGCTAACGGAACAGATGAGTGTTTGGTTGGATGCTAATGGAATGGATGAATGTTTGTTTAGATGCTAACGGAATGAATGAGTGTTTTATTAGATGCTAATGGAATGGATGTGTGTTTGGTTAGATGCTAACATAATGGATGAGTGTTTGGTTAGATGCTAACGGAATGGACGATGTGTTTTGCTAACAGCTAACGAAACAACCATGGTAAAGTATTACCGTTCTAGAGACTAACATTCATCAGGTGTGTCAAACTAACGGCCATGGGGCTTTGTTTCTGCTGGATGTCCTAATTATCCTGTTTGCTGCCGTATTGAATAGATCAGCTCTAAGAGGTAAGATATGACAACACATATTATTCTGAAGCCCTTGACCCTAATACACCCTCATCAAATAATCAGATGTGAATGATTCAACAGATGATATATCAAAGTGTCTTATAATATATTCTAAAATTACAGAGTATTACCAAAACCGCACACGGAGACATCCCAAAATGTTTCATCCCGCCTTAAATGGAGGCTTCTGTAGCGCTTGATACAGAATCCTCCATGTCGCCTCTGTGACATCATCGAATGGATGAACGTGTCTGACGAAAGGTCTTGCACTAATTTACTCCTGCACTTCACACATTTCATTTACACTACACACATACACACACTTTGCATTTTGCACACTCTGTCTATATTTAATTTAATTTTACACTGCAGTCATTAGTATTGTATTTGTATTTGTGTATGCATATATGTTGTGTATATATACTTATATATATTTTATTTATTTTTTATTTATTTTATTTAATATTTTACTTTGTATACCTTGCACAGTCATTGTATAATATTTGTTTGTGTGTGTGAATACAAATATATATACATATATGTTTCATTTTATATACATATATACTTCATTTTGTATTTTATATTTTACTTGTATACATCTACATCTTTCATCCCTGTTCTTTTTATATTTTATACTTTATTCTCATGTGTTTAGTTTATTGGTGCTGCTACTGTGATGACAAATTTCCCCTTGGGGATTAATAAAGTATCTATCTATCTATCTATCTATATATCTATCTATCTATCTATCAATCTCCTGGAATACTTGTAAATGCTCAAATGAATGAACCGTGGCTCACTGTAATAATCTAAACTCCAAAAGTCTACAGCCACCCCCCCTCCTCCTCCCACACACACCCACACACATCATGACCTCACCCCAGCACCATTAATTAGTAGGAAACAATTAGTGTGAGTGCGGAGGCACCTCGGACTAGATTCGCTGGACCGAGCGGCGTGTGAGCCGGAAGCCCCCGTGTCCTCTGCGCTCAGACACAACAGCCGTTAAACACACTCGGCGGAGATTCAAAGCCGGGCCGTCCCAAGGTCGATACGCTCGGCGGCATAACTGAGCGTCGAAGTGCCCGGCGGCGGCAAATGAGAGTTAACAAACCAAAATCAATTTTAAACACGGGAGAGCGGCCGTGGACTTTGCGCACGGCTCGTTCACTTTCAGCTAAAGAAGAGATAAAAAACGACGGCACCTCAAACGGAACGGACCGCAACCTCACGCTCGAGCATATGAAAACCACCGGCCCCCGGGGGAGGGGAGGAGCGGCTCCCACAGCCTGCGGAGATCCGTTTTCCGTCATCGGCGGCGTTATAATCCTCAAAATAAAGAGTGTCAAAGGGCAATTATGGTGCGGGAAATAAACGTTTGGAGAATTTGTTGGTGAGCAATATCTTTAAAAAATCACAGACGGAAATTCAGACGGCGATCGCTCGCTTGACTTTTTGTGAGAAATAAATCGGATTGTTTCTGATTCAGTTAAGTTTTGAAAAAAGTCTTCTTCTGTGATATGATTGTGAGGAAGAGGAGAAGACCCCCGCGCTGGAGCGGCCAGAGCGTTTATGTATTAGCGGGTTGGGGGGGGGGCTATTAGAGTCAGATAAGCGAAAAAAAGTTATGATTAATTAAGCCATTTTCATAGAAAAATTCAAATGTCACACTGATACAGTATAAACATACATTAAGAGATCCACTTTATAACAGTGGGTAGGTAACTGGGTCTGGAGTTATTATTACCCTCACTCCTGGAGCAACACATCCAGTCCAAACAGGGCTTTATTTTCAAAACACGCCAAACACCAGAACAATTAACACGTCGTATCTCATAATTAAGGCCGTTTCTGCACACTAACATAAATTTTTAAGAAAAGAAGAATTTTCTGGGGCGGAGTTACATGTTGTAATTTTCTTTCCTTTTTCCAAACTTTAGTCTTTCTTCCATTCTACGTGATGCTAACCGCCTCCCACATGCCTTCACAGAAAGTATTTTCATCTCAGTGAAAAGGGATAACTTAATCAACTAGAATGGACACATACCTTCAAATGGACACATACCTTCAAATATCACAAGATTGGGCATTTAATTATGAACACTTTGGCATTAGTTGCATGCCAATTAGATTAAAAATTGACTGCGCTATGGCAATAAGAAGATTTTGACCTTTTCATGACCTTGACATTTGACCCGATCAATCCCAAAATCTAATCAGATGGTCCCCGGATAATAACCAATCATCCTACCAAATTGCATGGGATTCGGTTTAATACTTTTTGAGTTATGCGAGTAACACGCATACAAATAAATAAATAAATACACTGCAATCAAAACATAACCTCCCTTGAGGTAATAATATTTGATTAATCCCTCTCACCTTGTACGGTTCCCCAAACAGGTTGAATCCGGTCGAGAACAGGTCTTCATCCTGTTGCACCTCCTGGTTCCTCCTCTCCCACTCCCTCCTCTTCAGAGCGCTGCGATCCGACTCCAGATGACTGCGACACACACACACACACACACACACACACACACAGAGAAGAGAAGCTCGTTAGCACCCCCACGCTGAGGCCGACACATCGCCCCACCGCTAATCGGACCCGCTGGTTATTTAATGGCTAACAAGTTGTTTCCTGGACCTGCGGCGGGCGTGAGATGAAATTCTTTCTCCCGCTGTGTGAGGACGGAGTGTAACAGTAAGAATAAAAAGATTGAACACAGGGTCAACTCAGGTCAGTCTGACAATGACTCAAAATCAAGTGAGGAAGAGAGAAAGAAAGAGAAACATGAAAGAAAGCTGAACGCCGGTTCGAGTTGCAAAACTGAAGACGGCATGTGGATCAGCTCCTCGGGTTCAGAGGTCCAACACGCTCCAGAATGACACTCAGACACGGGCCACTCGTGGCGGCCTCCGTCCACCTTCCCCCGGCTCATCCCTTCCTCGCAAAACACGAGCACGGCGACCCGAGAGCGTCTGTTCTCCAGAACTCTCGCTCGACTGCTTATTTTTTTAAAGTCTAGACTTTTTTTTTTGCATGAACTCCAGCGGTTTTTAAATGTGATTCGTAAAAGGCGGCGGCGGTTTGATCTTAAGGCGCCCCCAGGGAGGGGGAGGGGGGGGGGGGGTGATCCCAAGCTACTACAGACCGTGGCGCTGACCGTGAGTGTCGGACCTTTTCCAAAGACCCGGTGTGCCCCGAGGCTTTTAGAAGCTTCTATCTGCGGGGAGAGAACTTGTTCTTCTTCTTCTTCTCTTCTTTTTTTTTTGTCAAAACAAGATCAGCCAAGGTTAATGTATTTCAGAATTCATGAGGAATAGGACTGAAGGTTGTTTGTTTTTTTCTTTTTAAAAAGCTGATCTTCCTATTTGCTGCACACAAAAAAAACACAAACACACTCAAAACCCTCTGGTGGGTCTTTTGAGATGTGGAGGGAATAGCGTGGGGGAGAAAAGATAAAATGATCAAATATCCATGTATGGAAGATCAATACCTCACGCTCATATCTGAAGAGTGCAGCACAGAGCCGGGGGGGGGGGGGGTGCAGATTAGCGTAGCTTAGCATAAGAGCTGGAATGGGGGAAGCAGAGTAAAAAAGTATACGTTGAATGCCACCTGCAAACACGTAGTATCTAGAAAAGTAAACACTTGTTTTTTTACTTTTTTAATGTTATTTTCAATAATGGCTTCCGGATCTTTATGCTAAGCTACGCTAATCTCCTCCTGGCTCCGCACGGCGACACGAGAGTGGCGCTGCAGAAACATGCGTGCACCTCCACGAATATTGACCTTCACGTCTATCTTTTAGCACGACTCAACTCATCGAGCGGGAAAACAAACGACGTTGATTGAACGGATCTTTCCACGTCTTACGGGAGGGAACCCAACACACACTCTATTGTGTCCGGTCCTGCGGCGTCAGCCGGCTCCGGAGAGGCAGCCCTTTGACGGCGGTGCTATTTATAATCAGGAACAACATGATGTAACGTACGCCATTAGCCGGGCGCTTTCATTCACCCCCCCCCACCCCCCTCCCCCTCCCCCCCCACCACCAGTGAAAACACCCACTGGGCCGGCCCCAATACAAACTTGCTTTGAACCACAGGACTGTAACTATTTAGAGCTCTGAATTGTGCACTGTGTCATTTTGGTATTTATGTGCTGTGTCATCATCCTATGCACCAACTTTTTTATTAATTTTTTTCTCTTTGGGTTTGGGGAATTATTATTATTATGATTTACTTTATTTATTGAATTCATTTTTCTTCATCGACTTGTGTATTCTAGTTTTCTTCTTTTTCCTAACGTGTGTAATTTTCTGAACATGTGTAATGTAGTGTGCTCTGTTTGCTCTGCATGTTCTCTTGTATTGTGAAAATATAAAGAAAATATTAAATATAAAAAATATAAAGATAATTGCTTTAATATTCTTTGTATTTAATATTTTTAAAATATTTTCACAATTTTTATTTCCGGAACAATCAGCCTGTCCGCCTTGAAAAGCTTGAATCATTGCCAGTATAAAGTTTGTGTGTGTGTGTGTGTCTGTCTGTGTGTGTGTGGGTCTGTGTGTGTGTGTGTGTGTGTGTGTGTGTGTGTGTGTGTGTGTGTGTGTGGCCCCCGACCCCAGAAAGGGGATCCTGTTCTCCCCGCCGCGAGATGAGACAGGCCGGCTAATTAGCGATCAACACAATTAAGAGAGAGACTCTCGCACCACCAGATCTTCTTGCCTTCAACATTTAATCTGTCAGCGAGATGTGAGTGGGAGGAGAGAACAAGTGGAGAGAGGAACGAGAGGAACGAGAGAAGGAAGAAGAAGGAGGAGAGAAAAAATCACAACCCATGGGAGAGAGAGGGAGAAGAAAGAAGAGAAAGACCCAGTTTCAGGGGCAACGGTTTCTTAAAAAAAGGAGAGAAAAACAACAGAGTGATGAAAGACAAGAGTGTGGATGGGGGTGGAGGTGGAGAGAGAGGAAGGTGGAGCGGTGAGAGGGAAGGAAGAGCGAGAGAAGATAGCGTTGGGAATACCGGAACGAGAGTGATTGGCAGGTGGAGGTGTGTGTGTGTGTGTGTGTGTGTGTGTGTGTGTGTGTGTGTGTGTGTGTGTGTATGTGTTACGGGAAGTTGTGCGTGTGGGACCGCTAGTCCACGTGCGCGCCGCCTGTCAGATAACTGACAGGGCTGTCAGGGCGACAAACACACACACACTCTCACACACACACTCACACACGCACACACTCTCACACACACACACACACACACTGAGATCACTGTCTGTCTGTCACCGGTAGACGTTCTCAGGGAGGGAATCGGGTCAGACGAGGTAATTAACACATCCAGGATTTACTCGCCGCCTGTCGCGCGCGCAGGTTAAACGTTAAACTGACGCGCGCTCTTCTCCTTTTTCTCTTCACATCAACGATTTTTTTCCCTTCTTTTCTTTCCCCGTTTTCTTGACAGGTTCGCTGAACCGCGTCGCGCTCGGATCAACCGGGCCGGCGAGAAAGTTTAACGCGTAAAAACAAAGTCACGGTTATAAAAAACAACAACTTGAAATTTAAAGTTAACGCCGAAACTGTCGTGTGGCTGAAATATGGCCTCTCCCAAAGTAGAACAAGATCAAATGTGGCTGCAAGTCAGCGTCTGGAGGGGGGGGGGGGGGGGATGGGAATTGGGAGTGTGTGTGTGTGTGTGTCTGTGTCTGTGTGTGTGTGTGTGGGGGGGGGTCCCAGTTGGATCCTACCGCCACAACAGGCCCAGGGGGAAGGATGAACAGTGGACTGGTCTCTCTCTCTCTCTCTCTCTTTCTCTCTCTCTCTCTCTCTCTTTCTCCCTCTCTCTTTCTCCCTCTCTCTCTCTCTTTCTCCCTCTCTCTCTCCTTTCTCTCTCTCTCTCTCTCTCTCTGCATGTATTAGTGCATTAATGCTATTTACCCAGTGAAGTGTTTTGGTGTGTACAGTGTTACCTTCACACACACACACACACACACACACACACAGCATGATGAGGGGGGGATCTGACCCCGGGGACTCCCCCAGCCTTCAGGAGAACAAAGCCCTTTGTTAATGAGCTCAGGGCTCCACAGGTTGGCGTGAACCCGATGTGATACGTTCACGTTCACTGACACACCTTCTTATCCCCGACTGACCGCCGCCGCTCCCTCGCCGGACGCCGTTCGGCTCGACGCGTGCATCGGGTTTAACATTTAGGTTTCAATACTAGAGATGCTGCTCGAGGCCGATAGGCTGCTGGGGGACGTTTTAGGACACACTGAGCGCCTCTCTCCTCTTCTCTCTCTCCTCTTCTCTCTCTCCTTAGGGATGAATGTCCATCTCTCCATCACACATTATTAACTCCGCTTCCACTGTGGAGTCCTTGTGACTTCACGCCCCCCCCCCCCCCCCCTCGAACTATTCAAACATTCGGATCCATTGAAAGTGTTTATGTAACTGTGATGATTCTTTCTGTACTCATTACATATTTTCTTCTTATCATCCTGGAGAGGGATCCTCCTCTGTCGCTCTCCTGAAGGTCTCTTCCCCTTTTTTTCTATTTCTCCGATGTGAGGTCAAAGGTCAGGGATGTCGTGCGTGTACAGGCTGTAACGCCCTCTGAGGAATATTCATAATTTGTGGTATCGGGCTATAGAAAATAAACTGAATTGAATACATAACAGCACACCAATATCAATAAAATAAAGACGTTTCTGTGTTTGCATTTGTTTGCTCTTAACTTGCTCTAACTTTGAGCTCTCAGGGCCACCGTAGTTTAATCAGACATCGGTTCAACTTCGAGCGATAAATATTCAAACGTTATCCAACTCTCACTCTGGTGTCGATGGACCCGAGACGGCAGCCAGTTCTGCTCCCGGAGAATCGTGCGACATCGACTTTTGAAAGACCGAAAAGGACGGAAGAAGGGAGTGAAGATGGAGGGATGGAGGGATGGAGGGATGGAGGGATGGCGGACAGACGGGCGGACAGATGGACGGGGTTGGTGGGGGATTAATAACATTGGTGACATCAGCGGCGGGCATACTGTCGATGTTGATATTTTCTCTGAATGAAAATGTAGCGATGGCAGCTTTCTTTCCTGCCCCTCTGCTTTCCTTCTGTGTGTGTTAATGTGTGTGCATGTGTGTGTGTGTGTGTGTCCTGAAGTAATGCCGATAGCCAGAGTAAGCTCTGGGAAGTTAATCTCAGCGGAGCTATGCTGTGCTCTCCTGATAGCTGAAAAACGCACACACACACACACACACACACACACACACACACACACACACACACACACACATGCATAGCCTCTCATTCACTTTCACTGCACTTCAGCAACACGCTTTCCTCCACAACTGCTACTCGGGTGCCCATTAGCAAGGCACTGCACTCTTTGCTACAATCTATATGTTCTAATTAATAGTCCAGGGGCTTTTTTTTTGCTTTTGCTTTCATTTATTAGGTTTACTCATACAACCCAGTGAGAAATAAAGATGAAAATAAAAAGCATCCCTGTGTGTCAGCCAGATGTTGAACATGAAGCGGTCCCTGTGTTCCGCCGCCAGCCGGGAGGAGAAAGGCCCCGTTCTGCGTGAGCCATCACCGGAGCTTCCTGGAGCCGCTCCATTGGAGAGCAACTGGAGCCTGACTGTGTGGACTCGCGCTGCATCGGCGTCCCGTGGGAATAACTGTCAGGACAGTTCAAGGCGGACGGCTGGAAATGTATTTTTGAGATTTTTTTTATCGTTTCGGAGCAATGAAGACATTCATCGGCGGGAACCGAGAAAGAAAAGCCAACGCAGCTAGAAATGGATTTTTGGGTCGTCGTCGTGTGACTTTTGTCATCAGTTACGCGTTTCACACCACGTTGCTAACTGTTCATATTAATATATATATATATATATATATATAAATATATATATAAATGTATAGATATTTATGTATATATATACAGATATACAGTATATATAATATATAAATATATATAAATATGTACATATATATATTAATTTGTATCTATTCATGAGGACAAAAGATAGTTAATTAAAATTTTAATAAGAAAAGTTAAATAGTGCACATACTTTATATAACCTGAAAAAAGAGACAAATTTCACAAAAAACGTCCCTTATAAATTACAAGTCTTTGCAATTAGAGACTCAAAAGAAGCAAAGTCCGTCATCAAGTTGACTTTTAACCCCGTTACAGTTTGCGAGTGTAAGTCTGGTGGTAGACGACGCCGGTCTCCCAGTACAGACACAGCACTGACGCTCTGGGAACGGTTTACGCCACCACTGATTTATATTTCAATTATTAATATTCCATTATTCCAACAATTAGCCAATTGTGTCCCTTAAAATTCTATTCTACACAACTCCATATTTGGTCATGCCATCCCTCTTTGCGTCGTCCCACAGAGATTCCCTAATTAACTGATTTAACTGTTAAAAATCCCCCAGGAGGGAGTTTTACCCCAAGACATAACACTACTGTATCCATCCATCTACATTTCAAGCTAGCTAATTACTTCCCGACGGCGAGTTCCCCGACGACGCCGACTCGCGCGCCTATTAATTATTCCACATCATATTCTGTGAATTATCTTAGTCATTACTACAAGCTGGGGGTCACCTGCACTGAAACAAGATGAACGGCCTTCTTGCTCCTCTTTTTGCACGACCACGATGTAATGGTCCCTGTAAACGAATGAAAACATTGTGTAGCATAGCACGAGTTCAGGAAAGTTACCGCAATTATGCAACCGAGACAACCGCTAACGAAGTGCCTGTACCCGGCTACAAACGTTACAGTTCAACAATATCAAAATAACTATTTATTTTGCCCCATATCTCCACCAGGGGAGCACTTGATGATGCTGGGACAAGTTAACTGCTTGCACGCTAATGTTAGCTTTGTGTTAGCAAGTTACTGCAGCTAAGACACTCAATAGTCTACAGTGTAACTTATTACATTGTTATTACACTCAGAAGGCAACCTCCGGGTCTGAGAAGTGAAACCAATGACAAATTGCCTTAAACATGCATTCTCTCAAATGGCCAGCAGGGGGCGAAACCTGTGATTGGGAAAAAAAGTCTGATTGTATAGAATTCTACGAGAAAATGATTCTACTTCTCTCTTTGTTTATTCCATTGTAATTATGAGA
>CM070095.1:20907364-21099864 GCA_036178185.1 Liparis tanakae | reverse complement strand
ACACACACACACACACACACACACGCACGCCGTACCCCTCACCGTCTCGCTCAGAAACACCCATTAGGAGGTGTTCATGCACTCGTGCACACTTGGCACACGGTTGCGCGAACCCATCCTACAAGGCTGCATGAACACACACACACACACACACACACACACACACACACACGCGTGGGGCGCGATAAGAAAACAATGTTAGACAGGCAGTTTATCATAAGGGTAGGAAGAGACAGAGAAAGATTAGAGAGCATCCACGGACTCACAGGAACATAAATGTGTGTGTGTGTGTGTGTGTGTGCACCATTTCCAGCAAATAACTCGGAAGGAAAAAAGAAAAAAAGTAATTTTGTAGGAATCAAATTTAAATTAGGTTGACATGAACTTTGCGTCTGTGTGTGTAAATGTGCAATACACACTACACACACACGTGTGTAGTGTGTGTGTCTCTCCCCGTATCTAATGACATTATGTTTGTTATAATATCTGTGTCATATAATCCTTGCTTGCTTTAATCTCCTTCACTTATACTCCAGCATGTATACATTTAAGTGTGTGTGTATGTGTGTGTGTGTGTGTGTGTGTGTGTGTGTGTATGTGTGTGTGGGCTCGTGTTCGTTTCCACCGTGAACGCTGCCGTTTAAGGCTGTTTATATGTTAATGAGAGCTGTCATCTAGAACATAATAGCTCCGGTAATGTAATCACGGCCATTATCCCGCTCATGATCTCAGGCGCCGTCGTCGATGTCACATGCTTGTCTCACGCTGCCGGGATCCTCTCGGCGGCGCTCACCGCGGCGCCTCGAACAGACAGGCGTGTAATCCTCGCCGGTCCGATCTCGGCCCACTCGCTCGCGTGGACGTGGCCGCGAGTGCGTTTGCGCGACTGCGTACGCGTGGCGCCCGAAGCTCGAAAGAAGGAGAGAAGAAAAGCACGCAAAGAGATTTGTGCAAAAAGTTGCCACTTGTGTGGTAGTTATGCGCATGAAGGCACCGCGTTAGCTGGTCAGGTCGGGAACGTTTAATTGAGACAAGGACGACTTCCAAATTCTTCCCAAATAGTCAAGTCAAATTCCTTTTTTTTTATGTAGGCAATGCAGACTTAAACTAGAAGGGACACTTGATAGAGCGCATACCTTCAAATCTCACAAGATTGGGCATTGAATTATGAACATTTTGGCATTAGTTGTATGCCAATTGGATAAAAATTGACCGTACTATGATAAAAAGAAGATGTTGACCTTTTCATGACCTTGACCTTTGACCCGATCAATGCCAAAATCGAATCAAATGGTCCCCGGATAATAACCAATCATCCCACCAAATGTCATGCGATTCGGTTTAATACTTTTTGACTTATGCGAATAACAGGCACGCACACACACGGCGATCAAAACATAACCTTCCAAATGTTCAATGCGAAGGTAATAATCACACTATAAAAGGCGCAGCTTGTATGTGTGTGTATGTAGGATTTGGCGCCAAACACTGTGTACTCGAACGTATATACATGTTACGTAACGTATAACTGTGTCCCTCGTGTGTTATGAATCTATGCCGCACTCATCAAACCAGCTCAAAGTAAAGCCACGTCATCCTGCTGTGTTGCACCTCGCAGAGCCCAAACTACCTGTTGTACAATCTGCTGACACAAAGAGGAAAAAACCACAATAATTAATGAGCGAGTAAAAGTCAATTATCCCCGTTTCAGTGGCATAAGCAAACAATCCTGCTGTTCGTACATGACCTCGTCTCCTCTGCTGCAACGCTGGCCTCCTTTCCCTTCAACCACTCTCTCTCTCGCTTTCTCAGTACTTCTCTGTGTGTGAGTGTGTGTGTGTGTGTGTGTGTGTGTGTGTGTGTGTGTGTGTGTGTGTGTGTGTGTATGCTTTTGCCTGCCAGCATTAGCAAGCTGTACTGGACACACACAAACACATAGAGGAACTCACACACACACACACAGACGCTTGCTTGCTACTGCCTGCCAGTTTGTATGTATGCAAGACAGACGAAGGAGCAGCATGTGTGTGTGTGTGTGTGTGTGTGTGTGTGTGTGTGTGTATGTGTTTGTGTAAGAATGTGAGTGTGTATCTGAAAAAGATAATACAATTTTTGGGACTCCGGCAGCAGTACCTCTTCTTCTATGTTGCTATGGTAACAAGCTCCGGACCAGAGAGTGAGAGCGAGAAAGATGGATAGAGAGACCCCCAAGGACACACACACACACACACACACACACACACACACACACACACACACACACACACACACACACACACACAGACACACACACGGCAAACATGCCTCCACACCACCACCTTCCCCTCCCTCTCTCTCCCCCTCCGCCTCAGACAAAGGCTTTTCCAGCCAATTATCCCGGCCCGGCACATGAAGGGTTAACAGCTGCTCGGTGTCTGTACCACAGAGATTCTACCTCGAGCCATTTGGTCTTGGCTGTAATCGCTGCACACTATTCTGCCGCGTTACATGCATGCCAACTTTGTGAAATAGCATTCTCTCATTGTGGGAAATTGCAATAACAGCATCCTCACACACACAAACACACACACACACACATTACACACCAGCAATGTGTGTGTGTGTGTGTGTGACAGTCTGACTAACCACGTACCAGCTGACCTTATTGTCACTGCCTACCATAACTCTAAATCTATATCCGTGTGTCCAGTAATGTTAATTTGACTTTCTCAATCAATACACGACTGCATACAGTATTTGAATTCACCTATTTTGTTAAAATGAAGGACAATCAATATTGTGTATCCATTATTTAAAAGATAAATCAATATTGCGATATTGGTGTGCGCTAATGTCATCGCGCTAAGTCCAAATCGACAAACCCGTGTTTATTTAAAGTAGCCGCAGAATCCATAGATGTGTTTGGCAACACGTCAACAGAGACAAATAGTATTAAATAAATATTAAATAAAAGCGAGAGAAGCAATTGATGAGAGCGGTGAAAATCTAATTGTAGGCCGCAGAACCAAAACAAAGCTGAAAGACGCCACAATGGATCATTACACAAAGTAAATTCATCCATTGTTAATTAGAAATATTAATAATTGCACTTTACAGCTTGATTTGCATTGTGTTGTTTGCTGTAATCCTTATTTATGTGGTGTTTTCGTCTCACTAATGGCCATCTCTGGATTTTGAACACATTAGGTGAGGTAAAAGAGAATCACATGGCATATTTTAATTAAATATCAATAGGGCACTTTAAATACACGAGTGAGGACCTCAAATGCAGCCTAAGGTTGAATTTTGATGATTGCTGTAATCCTTATGTATTTGGCATTTTAGTCTTACTTTGACAAATGGCCATCTCTGTGTTTTGAACACATTAGGTGAGGTAAAAGAGAATCGCACGGCGTGTTTTAATTAAACATCAATAGGGCACTTTAAATACACTAGTGAGTGACTCAAATGCAGCCTAAGGTTGAATTATTACTGAATTAGCAGAATACAAAAAATGCTGTTTCATTGTTTCGGAAGATCTTTATGTCCAATTGATCCGACCTGGTAGAAAGCACAGCCTCCAGGTGGGTAGACTCTTCACAGGAGAGTGAGTGCGTGCGACCGCATCGGGCAAAACAGAAGAGGCGCTGTCACAAAGTGGCAGAGCGGCTGTCATTTTGATCAAGCGGATCGAAGAGAAGTGACCTTTTCCGTGAACTTTGAGCTCTTACGTCCAGGACGGCACACCGTCGTACATACAGATCATTTCTTAAAGGCATAGAACCTCAACGAAGCACCCGGGCATTGACCAGCAAGTTGTTGAAAAGCTGATAGCGACAGCTGTCGGAGATCTCGTGAGCACTTTAATCGCTCACTGCGGGGTGAATGGAAATTGTCGGGCCGTTTATCTTGTGTCTGAGAAGAGCCATCCGGCCCCGGTGGAACTAACTTCAGCCGTTAACAACTTCTTCGAGAGGCTTCTTCGACACAAAGCCCCGTGGCTCCGTGAGACCACTTCATCAGCCATGATGCAGGTATCATCCTGCTTATTCACACGATAAAAAGCTGTTTGTTGACTTCTCAAGAGCACTCAAAAATGCGATGCGAGGTCATCCGTTGAGCCACAAGCTCCTTGGCCCATACCCTCGTCCTCATTGGGAATTCCGCCTTTCCTAATAGCGGGTGAGATTCGATGGACACTCTGCACACTGTATCACTATCGGATCTATCTCAGCGGAATGGCCCTGAGGGGTTGTGCATTATCACCGGCGCTGTTTACTTTGCATACAGATGACTGCAGCAGCGAAGACCCCGATGCGCTCTATCGGAAAACAAGTCTGATGACCGTTATCCGGGGCGCGTTGAAGAGGCTCCCGAGTGCCGTCGGTGCTTTGCGTCCTGGAGGAAAAAGCAATCACCTCTATCTGAGAGCGTCCAAAACAACAGGAGCGGTTATAGACTTCCTACGTGTTACCCGACACCCGCCATCAAATTTGACAGCGGAAAAGCCAGGCCATTGAGCCAGGTGGATGAGCGTAAGCACTTGAGCACTATAACCGGCCACGGGCTTCACTTTTAAGAGCAACGACGAGCCGATCCTCTCAGGGCGCCTAAAGAGGCTCTTTCTTGAGAAGCTGCAGCTGTCTACGTTTGCAAGCATCGAGTGCCACAGGCCTTTGACATTTTTGTATTATTACGGAATTAGTGTTGAGGTTTTATAGTAGTGCCAGCTTTGCCCCCAAACAAGACGGTTCATCATGACTTAAGATCGGCCTAATCGCGTGAGAACCAATACGGTGTTGAGGCAACAGAATGAGATTTTGATATCGCAATCGTTCCGGTTTCTGTTTGAAGTCTGAGTAGTTTCAGCAGATTTTTTGTTGAATGCAGGTAAACAGTCCGACGTGACAAATTATTTAGCTTTTTATAAGTTTAAAATGAGCTTGTTAACTGGCTACTTGTAAAAACAACCCGGTTGAAGACGTTGTCTCCCGACTCCAGTCGTTGCTAATCGAGAATGTAAATTGTGAGCAGTGCACGGACAAGAAAGCCTCGACTGGATCACACCAGAAATGTAGCCCCTCAGCCCCAGAGGCTTATCCAGCGCCATAACCATAACCAATGGGATCCGAGACCTGGCCAAACAATTTAACAAAAAAGGATTGAAATAAACAAACACCTGTAGACTCGAGTTAAACTGCTGGCATTGGGGTATAGCATCAGCTGTGGGGATATTAGAACTAATACAAGGAACAGACTTTCAAATTATTTTCAAGACAATCACTTTCTCAGATTAAGTTCTTCCGGTGATGTTGTCAATAAACATGGCAGACCTTCTAGTTGCACCCCGAGCAATCAAAGCTTTCTTTCCTTTCCAAATTGTGTGAGGTGAATTGGTATCGCTAGGAAAAAAAGTAAGAGCAGTGCAATATGTTTGGGGGAATAAATTGATTTATATAATTAATGCACAACAAGTTACTACCACACGATCCGGGGTTACCAGACAAGTGCCCCAGAAACCTCAATATGAGGTTATTTACTAACCAGAACATAAACATAACGAGCTTCCAAGATTACCATTACATTATTACATTACATGTCATTTAGCAGACGTTTTTATCCAAAGCGACTTACAATACGTGCATCAACCTAGAGTACAAACTAAGAACAACAAGAATACAGAAAGCAACATTTCCTCAACATAGTCTAACTACAAAAGTACCATAATAAGAGCCATTTAAGTGCCACTGAAGTGCTAATCTGTGTTTTACTCCAGATATAGTCGGAAAAGATGTGTTTTTAGTTGCGACTTGTTAATAACAGCTCCAATTAACTATAAATAGGAGCTGAGGTGGATACACGGCGTCTCAGATGTAGGCTTCATCTCATCGAACCATTTAAATGACGAGTCTCGGAGCGGCAAGCAGCCGGCATCCTTTGTCCGCCTCTTCGTCCATCTGGCGGCGTTTTTTACCTTTTACCTGCGGGCTCCGGGGAAGGGGCCTGACAGGACAGACGCCTTTTTTCTAGGTCAGTTCTCCCTGCATGGCAGACCAACGAGGCCACCCACGTACCTGATCGCTACCCCGGGGATATGATGTTTTGAGAAGACTCGTTCTTCAGCGGATTCAGACGGACAAGGACTTTGTGTTCTGTCAGTGTGAAAATGTCAGACGGGTCTCGAAATCTGTTTTTCAGTTGTTATGCCTGTGCAGGCACTGACTGGCTCATAGTGATGTGGCGTTACACGCCGACACAGCTGGCTGCAGAAGAGTGGAAATAAAATAAAAACTCCCACGGGGAGAGGAGTCAGACTGGAAGATCAGTTTTCAGTTCATTGGGCAGATGTTGTCCTGCTATCACAATCTGGATATTATCCAGAATAATCCCCTAAATTAATGAAAGTATTTGAATTGTGTCATACAGTTAAGGCAGGGTCTTAATTATCATTATTTATTGTGTCGCTTTCTTGCCGAGTCAGAGGAGGAGATTGATACGACTCTCAATGTGAAGCTAGAACCCGGACACCGTTAGCTAAAAAACGGAGAACAAATAAACTGTCTCTATCCTAAAGAAAATTTATCATCACATAAAGACAAAACCTGGACCTTTTACACCTTAGTTTGTCTGCTAATGAAACAAACTAAATATACGGCGTTAACTGACCTGAACTGTTCGTAGGTGGATTCCGTTAGCTTTGAACGGAGCCGCCGCGCTAACTGTTAAGCTAACGGTCTCCTGACTTGAGCTTCATATACAAACACAGTGGCATCTTCTCATTTTTGTTCACTGATTGTAATGCAACAATCTTATTACAATACTGTATCTTTTATTATTTCTATGATCCTATATTTCTTTTGGAACATTTATCAAAGTTCAGATTAGTCAAGCTAATTTTATTTATACATCCAAACATGACCCCAATGGAGCATCAATGACACAACATGTATGTTGTCTGTGGAAAACTGAGCTCTTAAATAAAAGCAGTATTTAAAAAAAAAAGGTTGTCTCATTTTTTAAGGCTAATAACTTTGGAACAAGGTGATAAAGTCAAAAGTAATTACATCCGGATTCTCGTCACAGCGCTGTGTAGCATTATAAAGATCTCCTTTTATTCTCTGGAAAATGTGTGTAGGGGAGGTAGAACATACACAGGTATCTCTGACTGAAATAACTAAAGCACGATATGATAAAATGAATGAGGAAATATTACAAATCCCCCATGAAGCCAAACGACTTCCTTCTGATAACGCGGTGGATGTGGAGAACAAGAGCGACGGAAGAACACCTGAGAGGAGAAAGAACAAGACGTAAGAATGAAAAGAATGAGGAAGAGAGTGGAGGACAAAGGAGTGCATGAACAGTGTATTAAGATGTAGTATGTGCTTATATGAAAAGTTGTGGGAGGCGGCATGAATGTTCGTCTTTTTATGTGTTGTTATTTACAGTAGCAGGAACAATTTGACCCGGTTTCTTGCTTTTCCTTTTGAGGTTGAGCCCTACAGGGTTTGATACTCCATTGATTTTTTTGCTTCAGGATTCTGATCCTTATTATTCTCCCCCTGCTCTTACACCCCCCCCCCCCCCTCCCTCCCTCCCCATCCCCAGGAGGCCGGAGAGTGTGTGTACAACTACACATCTAATGATGTGCAAGTGCTTTAACAACAAATGTATTCTCTTATTTGCCTAATGGCGGCGCTAAAAATAACACTCAAGAGCCTAAAATCTCCACCGCCGTAAGCATTATTGTAAACTACTTAAAAAGTGCTAGTGTGCAACTAACTGAAACTCTCTCTCTCTCTCTCCTCCCCTTCTTGCATGCCAAGAAGAACCACGGTGGACAACGAGAACCTTGACCCGTCTCTGGAGCCACTGTTTTGTCTGGTCACCCTACTATATATATATATATTGCTTCCAATAAATTCTCAAAAATATTAATATACTGTTTCTCCATTGGTACGTGGAGATTTTTGAGACAATAGTTTATTATTATAATTCCAATGTCTACAAACTGGAACGATTCCAACACTTTTGGAGTGTGTTTGCTCAGGACCCAAAAGAGAGGGGTGCCCAGTAATATGCCTGGTCTGAACGGGCAATGTTTGAAAACGGACACCACACACTGCAACCGTATGGACAGAAAAACATGTACAGGCATCAAAAAACATAAATCCATATACTTTTCTCCAGTCATCTTTTGAATAACACACTACAAGCTACGAAGAGAGGGGGATGAAGATGAGAACATGAAAGAGATGATTTGAGAGGCAAACTAAGAAACACCGGTGACGAGGTGTGGACTTTTTGAACAACAGTAAACACAAACAGTAAGACCAGCTCAGTGCACACCTAAATGTGTGTGTGTGTGTGTGTGTGTGTGTGCTTCAGGATAAAGCGATCGAATCTCCAACCTTCAACCTGTGTACCAGTATTGACGCAGACCGTCTCGGCCTCTCGTGTTGTTATTAGTGTGTGTGTGTGTGTGTGGGTGTGTGTGAGTGTGTGTGTGTGTGTGTGAACACTCAATGCTCAATAAAGACTCAAACTGGGAATACGGAATTGTCCACACACTACTACAACCTCCCCCTCCCCCCCCCAACAAAATTAAACTTTAATAAAAAAAAGCATCGGACCTATTCCCGAGAGTTGGACGACGTGCCAAAACCGCTTTGGAAAAAAAAAACGAAACCATCCCGCTGATGAATCACGCTTCAGCCGACTCCATCCGTCATCGTTTGTGCGTGCGAGCCAAACTTAATGAAAGTAAAACGCAGCAGACCATCAGATACACAAAACAACACCTCAGGATCAATACGCATTTAGACAGCCTGCACGTGGTTACAGACGCGCATACACAGACAGAATGCAAATGCACGCACCCACACACACACACACACTCACACACACATTTGGTTGAACGCGAGCCAGACTTGCACACATACACACTTAGTGTATTGATTGAGCTCCCTCTTAGCCATTCTGTACTCGGCTCATTCAGAGTGAGGGCTTACAGCTCGCAGTCTGGCCTCACCAAACCACGGCCATCATTCTGCAGGTTAATGAGGCTCAACTCAGGTTTTCTTTTCTACTGGGTTTTTATCTTCTACTGGGTTTAACAGTAGTGTAGTCAGGAATAAAGAAATATGGCTGTTTATCGAAGATAGAGGAATAGATACAAAAATAAATAATGTGTGTGTGTGTGTGTGTGTGGGGGGGGGTGCTGTCATCTTCCTTTACTGGAAAGAGTTGTTTACTGAAACAGGAGTTCTCAGAAAGTTCAACTTTGTGCCCATAAAACTACTTTGTGTGAGTGAAATGCGATTTTTGGGAGAATACAAGGCGGCCGGGAAGTTTTTCCACTGTGGCATCAGACAGAATAATTCTGTTGCATCTGGAGAATATTCACCTGGCTTTGGAGACAATTTATTTTACATCTGCAATAATCAAAAAGTTTATGGGGAATTATTTTGTGAAAAAGGGTGCAGACGTGATCCGTATTTAGAGATAGGACCACATGACATACTGATGAGCAGGGCTATGTTTTCGAGTCTGATTTTATTTTATTTAGTTGTTTTTCCTCTGGTTGGGTTCTGGCTATGCTGAGCAGGTGTCAGACTAAAATAAAACTATGAAAGAATATACATATATGTGGGTGTATTGCTACAGGTACAGCTGAGAAGATGTACCATCCAGGCAGTCCATGTGAGGCTCATCAGACAGATTACATTTACTTAACGCTGTCATTTTCTTTCACAATCTTGATAATGGTGAGTTAGCCGGTAGAAATAAACCACATCAACCTCATGAAGGCTCAACCAGGAATGTCATTTGATTGGCCGACGAAGCCTGAATTAAACTTTTTTGCAACACACCTTGGATTTTTAGGAAAACTGAACTTTGTTTAAGGCGAAATTGATCAAAATACTTATTGAAATTAAATATATTTGAGCAGCAGAGATGTCCTAGCCTTCACGCAGTCTCAGACTCAAGAAAAAAACATATTTATTTGGTACAGTCTTGCAAAAATCACACCATAATCCTTTCAATAGGTTTTTAAAAGGAAACACAAAGTAATCCAAATTAGATCTTCTTTTTTTCCAGCCCTACCTGACACAGTACAAAAGAGTTGCGCTGTGAAGTGGCAGCTGTATACAAGTCCAAAGCCCGACAGCAGATAGAACAACACAAGTCTGTTTTCACACAGCTGAACCGTGACCGTTTAAAAATGTTAAAACTCTGCCTGTGATCACGACAAAATCAAACACATCGATGGAAATATACAGATTAGATAACATGTAATACTCTTGTTCATGACTGAATGTGGGGTGTTTTGCGGGAGGCGCATACATTTCCAGCATTTAGCAATAATGATGCTAGTATAAAAGGTGTGGAAACAATTCTCCAACAAAACTATTGTTCTCCACCATTGTCTTCCTAATGTCAAATGTACAAAAATAGATGAGATTTTTTTTCCTTTTCAAGGGTAAATGCAGGATCTTAGCAAATGCCACTGAGGAGGCGATGTGATAGGTCAACATTTAAATCAAATGCTAATAGTAATCACACCACGAGGCCCCATGAACCCATGCAGCATGGGAGCCTACCAAGGCCCACTCCAAATCCGGCACCCCGAGCCTACCCCACTTCCACTCCCTACACGTGCGGTGGGTCCTATACATTGAGTGCCATCCCAACCCAGTGTGGAAGTTATAAAAACCCTCCGACATAGAATCGATGCCTTCGGTGACCGCGTGCGAGACATTAAATATTGTCATACAGACGCTAAAATATATTTGTGTCTATTTTAGAAAACGGTAGACCTCTTCATTCCGTTAAGTCTTGTATGTTTACAAAAAAAAAGACGTATCAGTTTTGAATGTTTTAAACTAAAACATTCAAAGCTGGCATGTCCTTTGTTTCCCCTGAAGAACACGTTCATTTTCTGAAGAACCCATTCAACCGTTCATGTTCCGAAGAACCGTTCATGTTCTGAAGAACCGTTCATGTTCTGAAGAACCGTTCATGTTCTGAATTGTTATTAATAAAGATTGAGAAGATTGGATCAGTTGTACTTATTTTTTTTATAATTGATGTGGGCCCAGCCTCACCCAGGCCCCCAGGTAAATTGAGTTTAAGTACCCCATTTTTTAGAGTTTCATTCCATATACGCTACACCGTAAAGAAGGGCACTTCCCTCAGCTGCGAGTGTGAAAGCCACGAGGCACAAAAATACGGACACGATGCCAACTACCTAAGAGACGGGGAGGTACACAAAGCTCACGCGTTGAAACGGGAAATAGATCGCCGTATCCTGTTGGCTGAAGACAAATTGCCTGAAGATAACGCAGCCTCGGTAGTAAAGGAAGAAGAGCCGTCCTGAAATTCATCTGTTAAAAAAGAGAAAAGATGTGGAAGAAGCCTCAGACAGAGAAGGGGCTTGTTAATTAGGGAGAAGGTTGATAACGAATGTATTAGCGCGCCTCTGAAGGAAGGCCGAGGGGTGAGGGAGATAGGAAAAGGTTAACAGAAAGAGGAAGGAGAGAGGAGACACTGAAGTGGAAGACAGAGGGAGACACGGAATAATTATGAAGTCGTCGATAAAGAGGTAATAAATGTCCTGTAGGGGAGTGACGGAGACGGAGGAGCGGTGGAGGAGAAAATGAAGACTGGGATCCTTTTAATAATAAACTTTCAGCGTGGAGTGAAAAGTTATTAACATTCTTATTAACTTTGGTGAACAATGCTTTGGAGCAGGGATGTCGCAAGGTCGTATGTCTTCTTCTTTTTCTCCAGCCGGGAAATGAGCAACGGAAATCATTTTTTACATTTTAGCTAACGAAGAAGCTACTTAGCGTTACGCCAATATGGAGCCGTGGACAGGTAACTTAAAGCAGCATATTTATTATTTCTCTTTAATAGAGTTCAGTGTGATATTTAACTTTACGTGAGCTGCAATGTATGGCAGCAAGCTCAAATTTAATATATATATATATATATATATATATATATATATATATATATATATATATATATATATATATATATATATATATAATATTTAATGTAATAAATCAGAAAATGTAACATGCTGTTTAGCTAACCAGCTAATCAGATGTGGGTTTTCTTTTATCCTCATTTTGATTTTGAGTTAAAAAAAAAGACTACTAAACCGTAATAGTTAATTGTAATAATGAATGTAAAAAAAATGTTAACTTAATCTGGACATAGCAACTCATTTTAGATATTATTTTGAATACAGTACTGTGAACTATTTTATGAACCAACCTCTTTTCTTTATTACCGACAATATAGTCTCCACAATCACAGTTTTACCATGTCATATAGACAATATGCTGAACATGTTTAGTGAAACAGATCATCCTCAAATTATTATAGGCTATGCACTACTACTACTTTACTTTTGTGAAAGTGCATTAACTGTGGGACGTTAATCAAATATTATGCCTTGCTCCTATTAGACATTTCCTTGAAGAAGTTAAATCTAAATATTAATATTTCTGTTCATTCCCAAGTCCCATACCATTTCACTACAAATCCCTTTGGCGCTCCCCATCTCTGAATAGCCCAAGGGACACACACACACACAAACACACACACACACACACACACACACACACACACAAGCACGTGCTAAGCTGGTCTTTGGGGAGCTGCTTCCTCTCCTTCAGGGGAAATAAGAATCACTGGAACGTCTTCATTTCATTTCCTACAGTGCTGAATGCGGCAAACATGAATAAACAAATGGAATTATCATTATGCCGTGCATGATAATGCATGACCTCATCTTCCACTACATGACATAGTAACATAACATACGTCAGGTGTTACAGCGTCTCGCAAATGTTAGGATATCACGTGTTTCCGTCAGTCAAACATCTTCGGTACTTTACAGACATCGCCCGTCGATCGTAAAGAGTGCGCGTCTTTTTCTTCAGTTTCTCCGTCGGTGGAGTTTGAGTTTCTGCAGGTGGCGCTGTTTTTTATGTCCGTCCCACAACATGCCGCTCACGTCCATCACCCCGTCTTTTCTCTTTAAGACAACTGCCTCAGCATGCCTACTGAAAGCCAATTAAGACAATCAGTGCAAGTTGTTTATGCACAAATGCAGCGGGGTAATTGCCGTAAATTGTGAATTCACCCCGTTAATAATTTAATGTCGAAGCGGATGACTTTGCGGCATGAAGCCCAACCTGTCCGCAAAAATCAAACCGTCAAAAACGTTGCAAAACATCTCTTAATGCCTCGCAGGACAAAGCGGTCCCATGTCAAATAATGCAGGTGTTGTGCTTTGATAAGAGCATCATTAGGCGGTGCGTTGGCAAATGTCTTCAGGGTTCTGTGTTAACACTGCAGACCAATTACAGTCAAACCCACTCTCTCTCCCTCTCTCTCTCTCTCTCTCTCTTTTTACTCCCCGCTCTTCTCCGGGTCTCGCTGCCTCTCTTCTACCCGGTGTAAATAATGTAATTTGTCACAAACGGGCCTCCGCGTAGAAGATGACCTTTGGAAACCTCACAGTAAATTGGCCCCGGTTCGAGAAGCTACGTCATTAGCACTCTCTCTCCGTCTCTCGCCTCGCTTGTCCCCCAACGTCTCCCCGCTCGCAAATTCAGCTTTATTATTTTGGTCTAATTTTAAGTTCCACGTTTAATCTACTGTCCTGCGAGGCTAACAAGCTTGAGTTCTCTGTCTGTCACACACACACACACACAGACACACACACAGAGCTATGCCCTTTCATTTAAAAGGGGGATTTTGATTGGCCGAAGTGTTTTTATCCGAACATTTTACGACTCAGAAAGCCCCGTCACACGTCTCTTTTGGTTTTGTACCGAATCGTGACAAAAGTCTCTGGCCACATTTAGACATATTTACAGAAACAAATATGTCTGCCCCTCCGTTTTCAAAAATAACGTTGTACACACAAGGTTGTTTTCAAAAAAGTTTCTGTTTATATGAACCCGCATGAATACGCCGTCCGCATACGTCCGCATAGGACGCTCACATGACGTGAAGCATTTTTAGTCGCATACTGTGACGTTTGACAACCTAAAACTCAGTTTGACCTCGTTCACACGCAAACACAAAAACTGAGTTTTCAGAAATCTCCACTTTGGTCTGAAATGATCGTTTTCTGTGATAAAACCTCTGTTTTTGTGTAAATGAAAGGCCAAAACGCATGAAAATATACGCGTTTTCCCATCATGTAAACGAGGTCTCTGTATTGTCTAAGTGTCAGATGGTTGAATGTGTGTCTTCATACATAACCAATCAACACCGTTGGGGAGAAACTAACACCGTTAGCTAAGATAATGATACCATTGTGGCTACATTTAGAGGTAATCTCTAACACGGTTGAATCTACTTATTAGCTTGAAGTGAGATTTCTAATGTAACGCTCCAGCGATCAGCACAAAATGCTGCTAAATATCGTTATTCCCTGGCGACAGAAAGCAGCCGGCATCGGCTTCGTGAGAGCGTCTCTCTCTTCATGTTCCGCCCTCCAAATTGACCATGGAAAAATACAGCACAGCCTATATAGGATGGCATTTTAACAATGAACTACGAATGTTTGTATTAGAAAATGTATATCATTCATTGAAAATTAAAAAACAAGTAATCCCAACATGAAGGTGGAGGTTTGACTGACCAGGTTGCTTTAAAACGTAATAATTCCAACATGCAGGACACGAATTCCGAGGCCTCGGCGGTGCCTCCGCCTGCGGTGCCTCCGCCCGCGGCCCGCGGTGCCTACCCTGCGCAAGCTGTGTGTAAATTAGCCGTGATTTTTCCCATGTCCGAGCATGCGGCGCTGCCAACAACGGGCTGGCTGAATGAAACGCAGGGGTCGGCCATAAATGCCCATAAATGTGAATTACGGAACAATTATAGCAGGCGCAGGTTTTACAAAAGTGTAAAAAAAAATGTCTCAACATGTTTGACGCCTGCTACAATATACGATGTTTGAGTAAAGCGAGAATGAAGTCGGCTTGCTGCCACCTTAAAGTTGCTCGCAGTACAGATGTGCAGTCGGCATCGTCAGAGAAGAGCAAACTACTGGAGTGCTGGGTTCAAGGACGGGCGTGTGTGTGTGTGTGTGTGTGTGTGTGTGTGTGTGTGTGTGTGTGTGTGTGTGTTTCAAAGAAATACAATGTGTGTGTTTGTGTGCACATGCATTATCATTCCTCAGCACCATGCTCCTCTTGGCAGATGGCTCTGCCAACCTCGGGGCCTGGGATGTTTTGTTTTTGTGTGTGTCTGTGTGTCTGTGTCTGTGTCTGTGTGTGTGTGTGTGTGTATGTGTGTGTGTGTGTGTGTGTGTGTGGTCTTGGTATCTTGGGGGCACAAGGGCAGAAGCTACCTGGTGTTGACTGCCAAGGCTCTCGCTTTCTCTAACACACACACACACACACACACACACACACACACACTCTCTCTCTCTCTCTCTCTCTCTCCTGCAGATATGCTGAACAGTCACGACTTTTTATTATGTATGCGACAGAATTTTGTTTTTTTTAATGAGGTGCTGCGATTAAGAGGTTTTGAAAGACTGGTGATTATTGTTTGGATTGCGCTGCTTGTTATTTCCCCGAGAGCAGGAAACCCGTAGCCCCGTGTTCTCAGAGAGGATCATATCATCGTGACACAATTCTGCTGCAGGGCAAACACCGCACTTCCTTAACTAATTAAAGTAATTACTAATTTAAATGTTATAACAACACTAAAGCAAATACTTGATTAACTAATTAAACTAATTATGTATTGGCTTTTACAAAACATTAGAGAATGTACATTTCAAGCAGGCTTTTCATTCAATAATTTGACCCATCCATAATTTAAAAAATTCTCAGCAAATACATTTATTTATTTATTTATCTGAGGCAAACAGTTTATGAATGAACTGTATAAAAAAAAAATTCAATATAACAGCGCGCTTCATATTACAATGAGCAATGATTTCCAGCGATGCTGATGCATAACAGATGGATGTTATTAATACTTTTTTTTTTCTTTCCACCCTTAACCCCCCTCTTCAAAAACTATAAAAAAAACAGCTCACTCTCCACTGTGAATTCTCTGATAAAGAAAGCAACCCCCGAAAGTTATCTTTAATTAAAAAAAAAGACATAAAAAGCACTCTTTACTACACAGATAATTGTGGGTATTAAAAGGTGGGAAACTCTGCCAATATTAGAACAGCAGCTAGCACAGTGATCGGATCCCATGGGGAAGATCCGGTACCGTTATGTACGCTATTCTACTTTATCGGCTAATTAGACGATACAAGGCTTTTAGTCACATCTATTGACAGGGCTATTGCGCCTTTTTTTTTTTTTTGCACACCATTAACTGGAAATAATATCCCCGGCACAGTGCAACAATCGCCACTTCTGCTTGTTCCGGTAAGCCGGCAGCTTCAGTGTGAAATGTTTTTTAAACAGCTTTCTATGTGGGGAACACTCACTTCTGACTACTAGTCCGCCAATAAAGATATTGCAGCTCCGAGAGACGTAGTACCTCAGTGTAAGTACTTCAGCTGCACTCCTGAGTGACTTTTTATTGCGCATAATTGAGCCACTGAGTGCCTATTAGGTCTTATCTGATGTTTGTCATGGTGATTTGCTGTGTGCATATGCTTTTTTTGTTTTTTGTTTCGTTTTTTTCAATTATAATTCCATAGTTTCATCTTCTAAGATTGTTCCAAACAAGCAAAATGAATGATACAAGATGATGGAAGTTTGATAGTGTGAACAATTATTACCTAAAGAGTGTTTATGGATTTAATGTACATTCTTAACCACGTCAATCGATAATTGACTTATGGAAACACTTTCTTAAAGCTGCACTAATCAATATGTTTTGTATTAATTAATTGACCCTGGGAAATGGAAAATGTACAGTAAAAGGCATGAATGTTCTTAAAATCAAGGTGGAATCAAATCTAACTGTAAATGATGCATACATGTGCAAAATGAAGGCACTTTTCCCACTTTCATCCCACACATTGACGTTTCTTTTTGACAGGGACGATAAGATCGTTAAATCGGAGCTAAAAAGATACATTAATAGAAACATGTGCACGAGAATATAAAAACTGGTCGTAAAACAGACCAACTCCAGACCGACCGATCAGTAACTAAGTGACTGTTAGCGTGTGTTAACAATCCAAAAGCTGCCAATCTCAAGGGGATCCCCAGGATACTTCAGGGACAATGCACAGTGTGTAATGATTAAATCAATACGTATATATTTAGGAGAAGCATGGAGATAACCTCAGCCGACACTAACATGAACAACAGTAATAACGAAGGTCTTCCTGAAACTTTGAAAAGACTACAGACGTGGTCACAGTGTCCATGTTGCGACGTCCAATCAATTTATTGCAGCGTCATGTTACATTAAACTGGAGCAGGTACGTCACACCTGTGTTTTAATAATAATGTAAAAGATGATGCTAGTCTTAATCTATTGGTATGTAGTGGTACAGATACCAAAAGACTAATTCGTTCTATCCGTGGAAGAAGTCTCTCCACCCTCCGGCTCTGGTGATTACCACATTTCGTAGTTTCTCCCCCAACAAAGGGCACAGAACGTTCTCCGAGGTGACGTTGGCGCTCTGGGAACACGGGATTGAACACAACGTATGCATCGCTGTCTCCTGCTGAGGTGCAAATTATGGCGGATGAAGCCTCCAAGACCTTCGACACCCCCGAAGGAGCTGCGGAATTATAAATCCACCGTGGACCAGGCAGATGGCAGATGGCGTGCTTCTGGACATCTCCAACGCTCAATGGATTTTACATAATTAATTTCCTTTGTGTTGTTCGGTTCAGGAATTATTGGCATGACTTCGCCTCGGATCAAACCCTAGGAAGAGGGAGGATGTTGGAAGATGGACTCTGTACCAAAGATAACCTGGGGTGCTAATCTGTATCACTTATACCAGGAAATGAGGGTTAGGGTTAGGAAACGTGAGAGAAAATCCAAGCACCTTGTCTATGAATATGGTGATAACTGAGGGACATATCTGACAGTCGTTCTAGAGAGAGGTCCATTTCTAGCGTTTAGTGACTTGAATTATTAGTACACTTCTTTCTACAGGGTTCGTACGGGCATGGAAAACCTGGAAAAGTCTTGGAATTTTAAAATGCTCAATTCCAGGCCTGGAAAAGTCATGGAAAAAACTCAAATCATAAAAGTTTTTGAAAAGTCATGGAAATTTGTTATGATCACATGTTCATTTAGACAGAGTTTGAAATAATTAATATGATTTTTAAAGAAAGATGCTCAAAATATAAGCCGGTGTACGATTTCAATACACAAATGTTCTAAATTGTTCATGTTTTACCGAGATTTCAGTTTGGTCATGCACATTTGGTTTAAAGTCATGGAAAAGTCATGGAAATCCATGGGTCAAAATGTGTAAGAACCCCTGTTTCTAACTTGAAAATATTCGTAACACCCTCACTCCCCTGCTCGTTTATGTTCCTGTTCAACCAAAGAATGGCTAAGTCTGAGTTAATACAGGGTTCGTACGGTCATGGAAAACCTGGAAAAGTCATGGCATTTTCAAATGGTCATTTCCAGGCCTGGAAAAGTCATGGGAAGAAATTAAATGGCTCGTCTTAAGTTCATAGAAACCTTCTTTGCTTGATCAGATCCGTTGATCAAGTCCGTTGAAAAAGAAAAAAAACATCCGTTACTTTTGTTGAAGCTACACACTTTTTTAATTTAAAGCATCAAGCATGGCAAAGCTAGTGAATCCGATGAGGGGAGTCATGACTCGGATAAAAGGAGATTCTTTGTATAATAGTTCTTGTCTTCAAGGGGGCGCAAATATTTCCGTAGAGGGGGTAGGGGGGCACTCTACTTTCATCTCGAATGGGCAGAGTATCACTGATGCTGATAAATGTTCTGCTGAGGATTTTCAATGCCCCATCCAGATGGTCGACATCTTTATATTCCCTTGTAAAAGACACTGAACAGACGGCTCGGCTCTCCACACGGAGCCTATAGTGCAAACCTTGAAATGTCTCCACTCAAATTTACTTGATGATAACCTTCTAACTGTTCGACCTCGCTTTTTATACTTGTTTAGCCACCGCCAATGTGTCCACCTTCATTAACAAAAATGACTTAAAAGCGTTGGGGAGATAACAGTATTTTTCCGGGATGCGATAATGTAAGAGGATTGTCTGCTGAACAATTAGCTCAAGGGCTCATCTCCTTAATTAGGACTTCTTAAGATTCTTGACATTGAGGCGTTTTTATCTCCCGCACAGCTTTTGCTGACTGGCGGCGGCGTTTCCGTTATTCGACTTCCCGTGTTTCGATGGATAACCGTCGCGGTAAGATGGTGTATATTGAAAAAAGCATCCGTCAGCAGTTAATGTTTACGCCACGTGGAAGGATGCACGACCTGGATGTAATCGTAGCGGAGCGATTCATCCTAATATGTCACAGATGTGGTACTTGAACTCATTGTTTACAACCTGGTGTCATGTTGCAGTGATACTGGATCTAAGTCCCGAAAGAAACCGAGAACACATTTCAGGTTGATTTAGAGATCCTGTCTCGTTATTGGTTCCCAGTTAAAACAGCTGGAAAGACACATCCGTATCACGTTACGTCCTTTTTCAAGGAAAAAAGCAGTCGGCGTCTGCAGCCCTGCTCGCAATTAACTCGACTGGGCCCAGCGTGAATACGTTCTTCTGGAAGACATCAAGTCCACATGAACCTGGCAACTTAAAGAAATAAAGAAATCTGGAATCACTTGCTTAAAGCTGCACTAATCAAATTAAATAAATGACTGTGTGAAATGGAGAAAAAAAATGTCAATTGGAGTGATGAATCCACTTCACTTTTTTTCATGTATGTGCACCTGCACATCATTTGGGTGCGACCAAATTTCAAGCGATGTTGCCATGCCACGTTTTTTTCCCCGATAACGATTCTTGAACTATATATATATAAATATGTATATTCGTACTAGTATCATATCAACTGATATACAAATTCAAGTATTGGAATATGTATTGGGGAGGGAAAAAAGGTGTGTACTGCTTCAGTACACTTAAATAAGTACAATCTGGACTGGTCTGACAGCTGGATGTCTTTTTAATTGTTTTATTTTATTAGTGTTGCAATGATGAGTGAGTGAGTCAATTAACCCATTAACCAATCTAGAAAATTAACCTCCAACATGAGTAATAATCAATTTATCTATTAAGTCATCTAAAAAAGAAAATGTGAGGAATTGCATGTGTCTAAAAACGACTCTGGGCTCTGGGAAACCTGGATATCTTTTTTGTAATGACATATTTTTTTTACATAAAAAAAAAGAAAAGGCAGATTTAATCAACAATAAAAGTAATTGTCATTTGCAACTCTACTAACAAATACTCACGGTTAATGTGTACTGCGTGTTCTCTTATAACCTTAATGAGAATTATTGTTTCATATCGCTATGTTCCATCAGATGGGTGGATTTGTTTCTGAGTTGAACATTTCAATTTAATTCTGTTATTGACATAGTTTGCATTGGAAATGAAAACAGATGCTTCAGAACCACGGACAGCGACCACACACCCCCCCACCCCCACCCCCAGATCGACTTTAGCTGGTCGGGTCCCCCTACCCCAACATTCACACCTGCTGACTTGGCCACCATTGTGCATCCCTCATGAGGAAATAATTGTCCCCACCGGTACGACATTAAAGAGGAGTTCCTCTCCGAGAGGAAAGCTCCCCTCGGGGTGTTACCCCGCCGCTGGTTTTTTGGAGCGTTTGAGTGTGAATTCTTGGCAGTTTTGTGCCGACGCGCGGCTTCCTTTCACAGCCTCTGGGCTGCTGAGACCGCCGGTGTGAAGTATCATCGAGCGGCGCCGAGTTTGGCCCGATCGCGGAGCGCGGCGGGGACGGATATCCCGGAGTGATGATCTCACACGTGTGACGGAGCTGATTGGAAGCTTGGGAGCATCCAATATTGAAGACTGAACATTGGCTGTAAATTGAGTCGTTCTCCACTTCTTTACCCCCCCCCCCCCCTGAACTCAAGTCTTTTATTGTCTGGTAACGCATTATGGCTGCCACTGCAACAAAAAAAAGTTGAATACTAATTTGTTTTACATTTTAAAGCAGCATTAAAAAGAAACAAAATCAATTAATAATCAAGTGAGATGGAGTCATAATAATAATAACAACAACATCTATATAACGATATACAAAGTGCCTTCCCCGCAGAAACACGCAGCTGGAATCTTACAATTCTGCGCCGCCGATATGTGTAATCAATTCCCTAATTAACTACTTAAATGGTTCAACCAATCACCATCAGTGTCAATTAACAGTCAAAGCGGCCTCCCCCAGATTCCACTGCCGTGATTAGCCGGCTACATGATGGGCAATTACAGCGAGGAGGAGGAGGAGGAGGAGGAGGAGGAGGAGGAGGAGGAGGAGGAGGAGGAGGAGGAGGAGGCCACGTTCAATGAGAGCCCTGTCACGATCGCGCCGAGCCTTCAGATCTGCGGGTGAGAGAATGAAACAAGGAAGCGAGATGGGAGGAGGAGGAGGAGGAGGAGGAGGAGGGAGGGAGAAAGAGCAACAAAGAGGAGTGGAGATGAAAGGGTATATTTCTACACGAGGAGGAGGAGGAGGAGGAGGAGGAGGAGGTACGGTGTTGGATTCGTTCAGATTTAACAAAGACGTGGGGAGCTTCAAGATTGTTTTCTCTCTCTCGGTTTTTATTCGCCTTTAAAAAGGGAGAATCCACTGTCAGACAGGAGCCGCACATCAATGGCGGGCGACAGACTTTTAACTCCCAATCTGACTGATTTTCACGGTCTCCATTGAAAGTGTGCGGCGACTTTTATTCCCGTAAGAGGGAAATCTACGTCCAATTTTAAATAACTCGCTGCCCACTCTGGGTTGTCACCCCACGGTGGAGGAGTTCTCCCCCTTGTGATCTTGGACGCTCGACGTCCGTTTTAACTTTTATTAGACGTTGGCGTCCTCAAAGCAGCTTTCCAAAGCTGTTGAAGACGCCGTTGAGAAGTAAACGCCATTTCCAACCAAAAGCACTTCAACGTGCATGTTTCTCCTTTGGGCCCAGGGCAGGAGGAGTGGACTGTATTTGTGTCTAGCTACTTAAAGGGCTTGACATGGACAGATTGGTAGGAGTCGACCGCGATTGAAGGTGCACGCCCGTTTTAGAACTGCCACTTAGAGAGCGCTACCAGTTCGTCCTCCTCTGGTCAGCTTCTGTGAGTCTCAACGCAACAGGGTTGTGCGTGAACAACCTTTTCCCCTGCTCAATATGAGGCTGATTGTGTGTACAGACGTGCATGTGTACTGTGGCGGCATGACACTTTTTTTCCTTTTTTTTATGACATTTTGTATATGTTATTTACACAGATATTAGGTCTCCTGTTTGAAAAGCATGCACTTCAGAACAATTATATATATATATATATATACACACACACACACACACATATTTCTATTAATTGGCAAGACGTGTTTTATTTTGAAAAGAGTCAAGTGTTATTTTGTTTGGCAAGATGTTTTATTTTGAAAAGAGTCTTGTGATTTTGTCTGGCAAGACATGTTTTATTTTGAAAAGAGTTGGGATTTTGTTTGACAAGACATGTTTTATTTTGAAAACAGTTGTGATTTTGTTTGGCAAGATATGCTTTATTTTGAAAAGAGTCAAGTGTTATTTTGTTTGGCAAGAATTTTTTTATTTGGAAAAGTCTTGTAATTTGGTTTGCCAAGACATATTTTATTTTGAAAAGAGACGTGTGTGATTTTGTCTGGCAATACATGTTTTATTTTGAAAAGTGTTGTGATTTTGACTGTGAAAACGTGTTTTATTTTGAAAAGAGTTGTGATTTTATTTGGCAAGACGTCTTTTATTTTGAAGAGTCTTGTGATTTTGTAAGGGCAAAATGTCGCCAGCCGTTCCCGGGGCCTAGCGCTGATAACGAGAGGCGCCGCCACGCCGCCATCATCTCTCTAAAGAGAGTTTGCCAGGAACAAAAACAAAAACAAACTCCGTGCAAACATTTCCACTTTTTTATACCCGGATAACTTCTGTGTGAAACTGAACATATTTGTTTTCCTGTTAATCATCTTGTGACCCCTCAAGATTTATCTCCCGACCCCTCGGAGGCTTCCTGACCCTAAAGGTCGCGGAGCCACTGCTAAACAAACACATCAGAAACCGTAGTTTATACGTATATTAATCACATCCTCATCCCCTAGTCCTCATCCCCTAGTCCTCATCATCTAGTCTTCTAGTCCTAATCCTCTAGTCCTCATTGCCTAGTCATCATCCTCTAGTCTTCATGCCCTGGTCACCTTCCTCTAGTCCTCATCCTCTAGTCTTCATGCCCTGGTCACCTTCCTCTAGTCCTCATCCCTTAGTCCTCATCATCTAGTCTTCTAATCCTAATCCTCTAGTCCTCATCGCCTAGTCATCATCCTCTAGTCTTCATGCCCTAGTCCTCATCCTCTAGTCTTCATGCCCTAGTCCTCTAGTCCTCATACTCTAGTCCTCATCATCTAGCCCTCTAGTCCTAATCCTCTAGTCCTCATCACCTAGTCCTCATCCTCTAGTCCTCATCGCCTAGTCCTCATCCTCTAGTCTTCATGCCCTAGTCCTCATACTCTAGTCTTCATGCCCATGTCCCCAGTCCTCTAGTCCTCATCCCCTAGTCCTCATCCTCTAGTCCTCATCCTCTAGTCCTCATCCTCTAGTCCTCATCCTCTAGTCCTCATCCTCTAGTCCTCATCCCCTAGTCCTCATCCTCTAGTCTTCATCATCCCGCTTATTATTTTCTTTCTTTCTTTCATTCTTTCTTTTCTTCAGCTGTTCCTTGGCACATTACTCGAGCCATATTTCTCATCGTGACCGACTGATGGTGGTGGTGGCGGCGTGTGTATGTGTGTGTGTGTGCGTGTGTGTGTGTGTGTGTGTGTGTGTGTGTGTGTGCGTGCGTGTGTGTGTGTGTGTGTGTGTGTGTGTGTGGGGGGGGTTACATGTATCGACCCCCCTCCTCCACCGAGCTTGCTGTCGAGCCCCGAGCGGCTCCACTCCAGCAGCGGGGGGTTAAGTACCTTGCTCGGCGGTGGTGGTGGTGGTGGGGGGGGGGGGGCATGAGGGACAGCAGTGTGTGTCACATTTCTTTTCCCCGCCGGAGAACACGGGGATTCAAAAACAGCAACACGGTTGCCAAGTTATCGCTCTCCCACTACAATACCCGGTGGAGGGCTGGCGGTTACTTGGTGTTCCTCACTGTCACCGCCCCACTTCCTGTGTGGGGATACAGTAAATACAGTAATCCACCCGGCACAGCGCGTCCAATGAGGATTTTAATAACAAGGGTTGTTCTTTTTCTTTATTTTCCGAGGAGGGTCTGACTTCACATCACCTCCACGCCACAGGCCCCGGGAATATATCCGGCACGTAGAAATGTTAATGGGTGACGCGCCCGGGTTCGTTTGTGTTCCCCTCTTTTATTCCTCTGGGAGGAACTTCCCGGCGTCCACTAATTTTAGGCTCGGCTGTAAATATGTAAATAGGCAAAACGGCGTTCGCAGTCCGAGTCGTGGCGACGTTACATTTTTCTCGATGGCGAATTTCTCCGCGACTCCACGGTCGAAATTAATTCCGAATCGTCTTCTACTCTCACTCGGATCCTGGGCGTCGTTTTTTTTTTTTTTAAGCCTCGAACGCCACGTCTCCCCGCCGTGATCTTTTGGTTTCGCGCGTCCTCTGCCGCATGTACGATGACGTCACCGAGGCTCGGAGACGCAAGGCGTTATTACTCGCCGTGGGTCGGGGCGGCGATTGAGATTTTTCCTTAGGAGAGCATGTTACATGTGTAAACAACAACAACAACAACAACAACAGACACAGTGTCAGTGCTCTCTGGTGGGCAAACTAAATACACATCCAATTAAGTGTATTATGCTCTATTATTGAAGAGGGGGACATGGCCATCTTGAGATTCAAGGTGATGTCTTCAGATATCCAAATATATTCAATCCAACTGATGGTGGAGGTGTTTTTTTCCTCCATATATATTTCTATTTTTTTAAGGGACAATTAATAAACCAAGCTTATTATATATTAATAAAAGTTGCAGATGGATTGTGTCTGTCATCCTCCACTCAGCCATCAGCCTCCACTGGGCTCCATGTAAACATGTAATCAGTGGATAAGAAGCACAAACAAACGGATCCCCTGACCTCCCAGAAGTCATCACAACCCAACTTCACTCTCCATCATGTGGCCGTGACCTCCCAGACCCCCCCCCCCCCCTGTGCTGCAGGTGGAGGCTAAACTCACCTGAAGTCCGTTAACCAGACGCGTTCAAGAGCCCTCGTTGTTGTTGTTTATATATATATATATATATATATATATATATATATATATATATATATATATATATATATATATATATATATATATATATTATATTATTTAGGACCGGAATGACATAAAGTCTCACAAACTGTCGGTGAACTCACGTGTCACCTCACGGTCGCCCCACGCCGCCGACATGCCCGCCGCCCGCCGTGTCACCGCTCAGTCAAGCTGACCCGGGCCGGGCTCGTGTCAAAATCAAACGTTCCCAAATATTCACAATGAGACCGTTAGGACAACCACAACACACACGAGCCGGCGCGTGCTTGCTTGCGCGCGCATACGTCCATGCATGTGTGTGTGTGTGTGTGTGTGTGTGTGTGTCTCCCGGTTCATCTCGAGCAACAACGGCGGCTTTACGGTGACAAAGAAAAGACGGTCTGCACGATTTCTTGCGCTTACTTTGGTTGCCTCTCCTCCCCGCGCCGCCCCCCAAACAGGCGATTTAACCACAAAAGCGGGGATGCCATGTCCGTTTATCCCTCTTTTAACACATGAAACCCGCACAGGAATAATAATAGTACTACTACTAATAGAAGAAGAAAGAAGAAAAAGAAGAAGAAGAAGAAGAAGAAGAAGAAGAAGAAGAAGAAGAAGAAGAAGAAGAAGAAGAAGAAGAAGAAGAAGAAGAAGACACGCGAAGGACTCACCATGGCTGTTCTAGCTCCCAGTCTCGGAAAAAGTCGAATTCGAAGAGATCCATAACCGCTTCGGTTTGGTGGTTAAAATCCAAAAGCTGGTGCTACGTGGTTCTACATCGGCTACTGGTGCTGACTGGCTGGCTGTGCGCGTGCGCGCGTGCGTGTGTGCATGTGTCAGAGAGGAGGAGGGAGAGAGAGAGAGAGAGAGAGAGAGAGAGAGAGAGAGGGAAAGAGAGAGAGAGAGAGAGTAGACACAAGCGGCTGCCGCTGCCAGGAAGCTGCTACGTGGTCGAGGCGAGCTGACAGGCAGGCAGAGGTGGAGGGAGGGGGAGAGAGAGGGAGAGAGAGGGGGAGAATGAGAGAGAGAGAGAGAGGTCTGGAGAAGACAAGTCCCACTGAGATTTATTCACTGCAAACATGTTTTCCTTCATATCAAGTTATTTATACTGCAACAAATAAATAAATAATAAAGCTAGTGGTTACCTCCCCCAGGAACACTTCATGGGAAACTTGGCTGAAGCACATGAAGAAAAGATTTAAATATTAAAGATGACGTTATATGTGTATATGTAATCAGAGGCATCTTCATCCTGCAGGAAGACACACGCGAGTGATCACCGCTGATCAACTATATGTTGTTAATAAGAATAATAAATAAATAAACTAGGTGTACATTTTCAAGTTAATCTTGAATCAATTAAGTATGAATTAGACTAGTTGAGTTAATGTACATATATACGTGACATAAATTATGTATAGTACGTCATTCATTTACGAGATTACCTACGTTACGTGCGTAACAAATTAAGTTTAATTTTGTTAAATTAATTTACCAATCATAACATCATTTTTCAGGTAAATATTTGGCGTACCAATGTGTTCAGCCACGTGAGTTCATCGACGTTACGTATGTTCAGTAAATTGTAAGTAAGTTATTTTTAATGCACACAGGTGACGGTAACTCAACCATGACTTCTGGTTTCACACAGCAGTCCCCTGGGTCACGGTGCTGTGTGTGTCTGACCTCCGTGACCTCTCCGTGACCTTTGGCGATCTTTAAAACTCATCACCGACTTCCTCCTTTGCTTCCTCTGCCGGGAGTCAGCCGGGTCAATCTCGAGCAAGGACTTCAGGCCTGGTGGAAGTTCACGATGGACCCTTACTCAGCAATGACTTGGGGAAATGAGGTTAGTTATAATAACTGTTAGAACTGGTGACCCCATAATATAAACCCTAAAAAACACAGTTTACTTCAAGTTACATATTTTCTTTGCATAATTCTTTTCACAATTAGTTCATCCAGTATGTATTTCTCCACTTATCTATTTAGTTATATATATATATTATTATATTATATATAGAAAAGTTGTCCGTTGACATATATCTATATATCTATATATAAATATATATATATATATAGAGAAAAGTTTTCTGTTGACGTAAGCATCTATATGTATCTAAATATATCTCTATATATAAATGTATATATATATATATATTTATGTAGAAAAGTTGTCCTTTGACGTATATATCTATATATATATATAAATGTATATATAAATGTATATATATATATAAATATATCTATATATACATTTATATATATAAACATATATATATATATGTTATATAAATATATATATATATATATTTATGTAGAAAAGTTGTCATTTCACGTATATATATATATATATATATATATATATATATATATATATATATATATATTTATATATACGTCAACGGACAACTTTTCTCGAGTGTGTACCGGTCCGGCCTCAGCCAGACTTTCTGCTGGTCCAATCAGGTTTCGGGTCTTTAATCCACTTTGCTGCACGCGGGCCTGACCACAGGATTTGGGTGTTCCTCCCTGACGTTGGGCTCCTGAGCAGCACCATGACATCCCCGGTGTCAGAGTGTGTCCTGACGGTCCCCTCCGTCCTCACCTGTAATTCGATGTGCAGCCTCGGTGAAATGAGCTTGTGCACAGAGGCATCCATAAGCAGGACCCCCAGAACCTGTTGTTGCAGTCCGGGTGGTCTTTGAACCCCTTCACCATCCCCCCCTCTTTTCTATCTCCATCCGCCCACATCACCTTTGTTCACCACGGCGGCGGCGTGTTAATAGCAAGTTTAGCATCCCGCCGGCCTCGCTCTCATGTGGTACTCTCACACATGCCCAGCGGCACTTCTCTTCTCTTCTCTTCTTTCTTTTTTGTGGACTGTTTACGCCTCGCCGTGAATAATGATCGACCAGATGGTTGAAACTTCTCGCTCAGCATGTGCCGTTGCCGTTACTGCGGCATGCAGATAGTGACATCACCTCTGTGACATCACCTTTCTGTCTAAAACAAATTTAAAAAGTCCTCCTGTGCAGAAGGACACGTGTTCTGGACCCGTGATGCCAGAACACGACAAGTCCAAATGGATCGGAAGTCGTATTTGGAAGATATACTGCGAGGCTCTGTGTGTGTGTGTGTGTGTGTGTGTGTGTGTGTATTTTGGGCCTGGTCTGGGGCAACATGCCAGCACTGCTCTGCATCACGCTCCGCGAGTACAAACAGCAGCCACCGATAAAGAGAGGAAGTGAGTTAACCAGAGAGCATGATGGGAATAAAAACAACTGCCCCGCCACAAGCGATCCAGTCTGAAAGTGCTGTTTCGTGACCTTGATCAATTCCAGCCCGCTGAAAATCAATATTCTAGACGTCTCCGGATCTTAAAAAACACCACATCAAAATTCAACCAATTTTCAAGGAGTTGAAGCACCTGCGGGAACAACTGTGTGTGTGTGTGTGTGTGTGTGTGTGTGTGTGTGTGTGTGTGTGTGTGTGTGCAAGAAAAGCTGTCCAGAACTAGGTCAGACACTGAGAGACAGACACTGACTGGAGAGAGGGAGACGAAGACGTGGCGGAATTTTAAGAAGCGTTAGTCGGGCGAGTTGACGGAGAATTAAATGACCGAAAATAATAGAAGAGACGCGTCGAGATAATTAAGGGCAAATCTACACAGAGACACACACTCCGTCTCATTACCGGCCTTTACTGGCACCAAGGAGCTGTTTGTTACATTTGAGAGATTTTACTGTGTGTGTGTGTGTGTGTGTGTGTTGTTAAAGCCACAGCTGTGCCAGTAATTTTAATGATGACACATAGAGTTGGAGTACCCCACACACACACACACACACACACCCACACACACACACAGCCCAGAAGAAAAACAAACTGATGGAATAGAGTCAGGAAGGACCAAGTTTCTCAGCTTTTAGCTCATTATACTCGCCGTGTATCTTGCAGAAGTTGAGAAGTGCATGTCATGAATTTTCAATCGTGCCCGGGCACTCTCTCTCTTTCTCTCCCTCTCTCTCTCTCTCCCTCCCTCCCTTTCTTTCTCTCCTCTCTTCTCAAGAGGTGGTGGGTCAACACGGCGCCACAGCGCCCTCACGTGGCCGGGACTGAGTACTACACCCTGAAAACAAATGAGTTTTTTTGAGGCAAATGTATGACCAGTAAATTAGTTTTATTACAGAAATACACAATCATAGCTCATTGAAATCGTTCTAGTTAAAAAAAAAAAAGAAGTTATATCCTGATTATTTCAGTTGCTTTTTAGTATTTATATTATTTTTGGCGGAGCTCAATACTTGCTAGCTGCTATGAGGTCCGGCCTTTTATAATGTCTAAGTGTTTTTTTAGAAATCACTGATCATCGCAATCAGATGATAATTGTGTTTTTTAATGATCACAGAACCGTTATCAGATTTAATTAAAAAGAATAAAGAAATAAAAGGTGTCAGCTATAGCGAGTGAATAAGGACTGAAGCTACATTTAAATTCTGAGTCACCACGTTGAGCTGTTAGGTCTCACACCCAACAACACAATACAATTTATTCTTGTGGACAATACTTTCTTTTCCTCTTAGATCAGAACGGTCAACTCATTTCTGGTTTTCAAAAGGATTATTTAAAAAAATGTGAGGGTTATAAGTGTGATTGAAACGGATGTATATGGAAGATGTAAGTAAATATATATATTTTTTTGTAATATATTTTTTTCTTTATTTTATATTAATTATCTGATATATTTGATAATAATAATTTAGGATAGGAATATAAATGCATTTTTGCCTCTACCTATATCTTTTCTGTTTTGTATATTATATAGAATAATATTGTATTGTATTCAAATGATTGACTGAATAAAATACACAACAACAACAACATCTGTATCTACATAACCAGATGGAAAAACACGCCGGTCCAGACGCTCCAACGGAGGAAGATCAACCTTTATTTATTCAAACGGCTTGCATACAAAATATATTGCACCAGACATGTCAACCCAACCATCTTAAATGCTAGTATTATGTAGAAAAGGAAACAAGAAATGCCCCAAAAGTGCACACAAGGTTTAGTTTTTTTTTCTTCTTTTTGTGGGACTACCCTGGTTTAAGTATGTACAGGTTATCACAATGTGACTCTTTTCCGTCGCTTATATATATATATATATATATACACACACACACGTGTAATCTGCAAATATATGACTGGGAAGTCACTTCGTACGCAGCTTCACATGAACTTAAACTGGACTAAAGGCTTTGTGACGGAGGGATGCCAAATGGTCATCTGGGACTCTTTTACGGTTAAAAGGATTTACTGTCTTTTTGGAACCGCAGTTTTAAATGATCTTGCATTATCGCTGCATGTTTGACGTAAACGGTCGAGACGTCGAGTCAAAATCAAGGTCCGTCGACGAGGTTCGGGCTATAATTCAGCGTTGCCGTGGAAATGGAAATTTAAATCACGAGGATTCCCCTTCTGGGTTAAAAGAAACGCAACAATAGCCTCTGTACAGCAGAACAATGGAACGGCGCACAATCCCGACGGTTGAATATCAATAAAAGTGAGAGAGAAGTCGAACAATTCGACGACCGTCACGAACATCGCCCAACGCCCTGAAACCCTTCGTTGGGCGAACAGCTGCCAAACACGTCAATCAACCGTTAAACGGGATTTAAAACATCTCTACTCGTTCAAAATCCATCTCAAAGTCTTATGTATATTTTTGGAAGTGCCATTGTACTGTTCTGATGTACCGGAGACCGAGGACTGCAGTGAGGACGGTGTCCTCAGCGGTGTCCTTCAAAGTGCCATTCGGCATCCCCATGCGACGGCTCACATTGCCAGGACGAATCCCAAAATGTACAAAGCTGGGAATTAAATTAGCGCATGCTGTCCCCCTCCCCCCCTATCTTAAAAAACTTTTTTTGGGGGGGGGACACCAAATGGTTTATGTTCCACGTAACCACATTTTGCATGTTTTCAAGGAGGCTAGATACGGGACCGAGATGCTCCATTCAATGTGTTCTGCCACGAGTTGTTTTGGGTTGGCGGGTCACTTGAGAGCGAGGGGATTGGATAACGATGACGCTCCATTGGAGTCCCCTTTGTGGGGGAAAAAGCTTCATTAGCACCAATTATTTATTTTCAATGAGCCCAATTGGTTCATCATGCAACAGTCCCTCCCTCATGTAATTTACATTTTCCACTTCACAGTTTCTTTAGAACCCCCAACACACCTAAAAATGAAAGCAAAGCACGAGAAAAAGCGATTAGAAGTTGAACACACACTGCGATCCTGGTGTTGGGGAGGCACAATGAACGCAACAGAGCTGGTGTGAAGGATGGACCTCTGCAGACTCGGTAACTTCTAAAAATACAATTTGAATTGCTCATTTGTTGAATCTGTACGAGATCAGAAATGTCAAAACAACTTTAGGACTGAAACTAACACAGGTTTGGACATTTCAAAAAATAAATATGTTCATGTTCTTTAGTTTGAGTGGACAGGAGTATTTTAGAAGATTAACTTAAATGCACATATTGGATCTGACAGTAATATAAGAGCGGGAACACAAACTTCCACGATAAATGTGGTCAACATGTCAAAGTTCCAGGGTTTTTATCAAGGAATTCAGTTTTAGGGTGGATTTCCCCCGTCAAATAATAACTGAAGTCAACCTTTCTCTTTCAGCTAAGTAATGCCCCCCCCCCCCCCACACACACACACATTCTGCAGCACTGTGGACATTTCATTATTAGAGACAGCTGTGTATGACTCAACCCCTCTACAGAGGACTCTACTATATTAACATTTAACTGATATTAAACAGCAGAAATGAGAAGAAGAAGAATATCAGGATAAGTGCACATTTGAAACAATAGCAATAGTCTTTTCTCAGACGAATAATGACATCACTATATACACATACGCCACGCTCCCTTCTTTTTTCTTGAGTTTTTTTTTACCACACAAAGCGACTCCGTACTTCTGATGCTCCGTTGACAAAGATACTGACACTCGAGCCGTTTGAGCAACGATCACTGGGATTAAGAAACTAGTGACGGGGAAACTTGAGATAAGACTCGAGAAGAAAGAAAGATGAACTTTAAAAAAGAACAAAAATAGCCGGTTAAATAACCATTTCTTCCTTGTGACATTTTCGAAAAGGCAAACCCCCCCCCCCCAATCGACTCTTAAATTGCAGCTCGCTCGGCTGAACTCAACTCATGAGAAATATGACAAAGTAAAACTAATTCAATTGAATTTGTACGTGTCCAGAACTACTGAAAGTCTCCAAAGTCCACTTCAAACGCTTTTCCAGTTGCTTTCGGATCGAGAGAGAGAGAGATTTGGATGAAAGCTACACTGGGTCACAACATTTTGCATCCCGAGCTAACAGAGAAAAGGGGGTTCATTTGCATATCCGGTCGTTTAAAGCAGGCGGTTTCCTGGACACCCACGCCTCGAGTTTCAAGGAAGCTCAGAAACGCTTCACGGCCGAATGGATGATGCAACGGCAGGAAGTGGCCATCTTTAGGCGTCTGGTCCTTCATCGCTGCCTCCTCCTCCTCCTCCTCCTCATCCCCGATTCACACGTCTAGGTTGTGATGCTAGCCACCATTCAAAAGGGCACATGACACATGAAATAGGGCCAGAATCAACAATTTGTTCTCCTAAAAATAACAAATATGTGTAATTATTGGGATTTTGAGCAGAAGATGGGGGCGTGGCTAATTTGAACCTAAAGACTTTTCCCACGCTACAAGAACAAAATTAGATTTGACCTTTTCGTGACGCATTACAGTATTTTAATAAGATGTTAAAAAGCCGAGGAATGTCCAGAAACTTCTTTTTTTTGTCGCTCTGATTGTTTTATTTGACATTGACTCACATTTCAACAATTTGTATTCTTTTGCTTTTTCTATCCAAACTAATGAGTCAACTTTGTTTCCATCATAAAGCTACAAATAATTTCATTAAAATGGTGTATTTCAGGGTATAATGAATCTTTAGAGGCCTCCATGCCACGCACACGGTACTCGTGTTAATTCTGATGGTGACGATGATGATGCTCAGGATACGTCCATGCAGAGGATTTATAATAACTCGCTGGTGTCGGGTGGGAAACCCCGTTACCTTGATGTCTGCGGTGAAAAATCACTTTGAGCTATTTGTGAGACTTAATTGAAAAGGTCATTAAATCAAACGTCAGAGGTCAGCATGCACCATTTCGTATCCCCAGTTTAAAAAAAAAAAAAAAAAAAAAAAAAAAATGCATGTAGGATTAGAGAATCACACGTGCAAGAAACCGGTAAAAAAAGAAAAACAGGAGGGGAGGGGGCGTAAACATGTTGGGATAGAGGAGCATAAATCCAAGGCACTGAGATAGAAAGGAGCCTCGCCGTGACCCCGAGGAAGAGGACGGACACACGGCGGCACTCTGAGATTTTACAAGTCAAATCACGTATATTTAAAATGCATTGCATCTTCTTATGGTTGCGCAACAAGACCGCATATTGTGGGGTAATGAAGATTCCGATTGGCCGAATGAAAGTCAGATAATAAAGTGAAATAAGACAAAAACGGGGAAAAAGAAAATTCCGAAGAAGAATAAGTTTGAAAAACCAGGAAGAATTTAAAATGTACACCAATTCTTTTTTATTTTGTCAAGGTATAACTCAATGAAACGTCGTTTCTTCTACATTAATACTTCAAACAGGTTTTCTAACTGCAAAAAAAAAAAAGAAGAACAAAAAAGAAGAAGGGTTAAATACAAAGGTTTTCATAAATTAAAGAGGAAAAAGCTCATGTGATCAGCCGACAGGAGTTCTACATTCACCGCGTCGCCGCCTTAATCCTGCAACCCGGTCCGAGTTTGTCTGAAAGCAACACAAAATAAAAAATAAAAATCGCTGGAATTGTTTCGAGAGTGCCGAGTTAAACGTAAATGCGAAGAACTAGACGGAAAAGCTGCCAGCCTCTGGGAAATGTCCCACTGTTGAGGTCCAAAAGGCGGCGTGAGCGGTTTAGTCGAGAGTCCCCGCTCGTCCTGCAGGTTGGACCCGTGTCTGGCTGCAGTTAGAATAGATTTACAGTAGATACTTGTGTGTGTGTGTGTGTGTGTGTGTGTGTGTGTGCGTTTTCTTAAAATATCTCCCAGGTTTTGGTGTCACTGTTGACATGAGATCTTGTGTGGAGAGTTTAAAAAAAAAAAAAAAAAAAACAACAGTGTTGATAATCTTCATGCAGCTTTAAAAACTTTTTTTTGGTCCTTTTTTATTTTTTTTGTACAAAGAATTTATTGATTTCAGCCCGACCCGTGAAGACAGTTTGGGGTTTCCGAGCTCCGGGATTTCAGAAAAAAAAAAACGAGCGGTTTAGTGGACTCCCTGCCGGGTACTTCCTCTTTAAATAGAACAGCAGTGCGAGGGTTTTTTGAAAACGCCCAATTTTTTTGCATCAGAGTGCCTCAGATTTATGTTTCCCGGTCGGGAGAAGCTCTACGTGTTCTCGGGCGAGAAACTAAAACACAGAGGGCTTAAAAACGCCGAAAGAAGTTGCGGTGGGGTGATTTTGTTTCCTCGTGTTTGTAATTCATCCTAAAACACGGGACACTTTCAAGTGCTAGAGTTTCGAGTTTTAAAACTCGGGAAACGCCAAAGAGAATCAGAAGAGTTCACAGCAGGATGAGCCTCCTTCCACGTGTTGTCCTGCTGCCGTCATTCTGGGTTTCCTAGTCAACCAATTATTTCATTTTCGTGTTTCCTTGTGAGGAAGTCCAAACGGGACGGTTGCAAAACTATTATTTTTCCCGAAATTCACCCCATTTTAGTTCATTTGAAAATAGAAAACAAGCAGAAAGTGGTTTGCCCGCGACGGGAAGGGGGGGATGTTTGGGCTGAGACGAGTCGGATCCTCTTCTTTTCCTTTTGTCCCCCAAAAAAAAGAGAAACATTTCTTTTTGTCCCGTACACATACCAGAGCAGCGGGTGGACGAACTGGACCCCGGAGCCTCCGGTCGACGGCGTCGCCACGGCGACCTCCTCCGTGCCGATGGCGTGTGTGTGTGTGTTCACGTGTGTGACAGTAAAGACAGAGAAAGAAAGAAGAAAGCGAGAGAGACTGTACGATGGTTTATGACGAGTTGCCTGTGTGTGTGTGTGTGTGTGTGTGTGTGTGTGTGTGTGTGTGTGTGTGTGTGTGTGCGTGTGTGTCTCAGTAAGAAGGTCCTCCAGTGGCGTGTCTACGACACTCCGTTCACCAGCGGAGGAGCGTCCTGTTTGTCCTTCTTCATCCCTCGCTCTCTGACGGGTCTCTGATGGTGGCGAGGCGGGCCTTCGCCGACGCCTCCTCCGCCCACGGCGCCCAGGGCTGGGGGCCCGGCGCCGCCGCCGCCGCCGCCGCCTCTCCCCCCCGAGGAGTGCTGCACGCTGCGCTCGTTGTTACCGTCCACTCGGATCTGCGGCAGAAAGGAATAAGAGAAATAAAACTCAATTAAGAGACGGAATGGAATAGTGCCAGTTTAATAAATATAGCATGTCTCCGTCCGAGAATTACAAAGAATACAATATACCGAGAGAATAGTTTGATTAAAAGAATAAACATTACTATACATGTTTATTCCTAGAAACACTGATATAAATGTTTATTCTTTTAATCAAACTATTATCCTTTATGTGCAAATCCATCCGTTTGGACTTGGTGTACGCCGGCTTATATTTTGAGAGTCTTCCTTTCAAAAACATGTGAATTATTTTAAACTCGACGTAAATGAACAGGTGAATAGAACAAATTTCCAGGACTTTTCCAAAACTTTTGTGATTTAAGTTTTTTCCATGACTTTTCCCAGGCCTGGGAATGACCATTTTAAAATTCAAAGTCTTTTCCAGGTTTTCCATGACCGTACGAACCCTGTTAAAAGGTCACGACCCCAGAGAGAGAAATGCGGATGATAAAAAAAAAAATGTAACGCCGGGAAACTGCTCAGGTCTCCGCGTCGTCTTCTCGGGTTCGGAGGTCGTACCTGTAGAGATTCCTCCGGCGCTCTCGTCTTGGGGTCTCGGACGTGGCGAGGCCGCGGGTCGCTCCACTGCATGTCGTCCCCTAACACCAGGACGGAGGACACCTGAGTCCACTGAGCACACACTCCGCTCGACGAGCAACGGCGAACGACAACCCACCTTTGTACCCTCCTCCTCCTCCTCCTCCTCCTCTTCCCCTCCCCCCCCGTCCCCGCAGCCCCCCTCCGCCCGCTCTCCTCCTCCCGTCCGTCCGCCTGGGCATGGTCCCGCCTCCCGTCAGCAGCTCCTCGGTGGGGGCGAGCGACCAATCGCTGAGCTCGTCCTTGTGGTCCGACTCCGTCTCCGAGGCGTTGGACGCCTCCGAGTTGGTGCCTGAGGGGGCGGGGCCACGGAGAGCAAAGGTCACACCTCAATCAGAGCCTACGAAGTACTAGGTTTGATTACTTAGTTTCGATATAGGAATCGCCACCAGGGGGAGGGACTTTCATGGAACTGAATAACTGAAAATATGACTAGTTTTAGCGAGAGAATCATCGCGTCCTTCACATGATGAATGAATGGATTTGTACTCTGAGCGAACTGGAACACTTGTACGATTATTCCGTATTAAAGCCTCAGATCAGTTTGTTTACCTCGCGCTAAAGAAGAAGATATGAATACGATGAACTGACTTATTATTCGATCTTTTAAACTCGTACCTGAGGCGAAAGCTGCACCTCCCGCTCCTCTCTGCCCGCGGCCGCCTCTTCCTCCCCGTCCTCCGTAGGGCTTCCCTCCTCCTCCTCCTCCGATGCCCCCGCCTCCTGCTCCCCCCCTCCCCATGCCCAGCCCCATGCCCAGCCCCATGCCGTTATCGAACACGTAGGTTTTGTCCTTGAGGCTGCGCGGGCCCGTCCCGCCTCCTCCTCCGCCTCCTCCGCCTCCGATCTGCCTCAGCTGCTCGTCGATCTGAAGGCGCTCCAGGCGGAGCAGGTCCACCTCCTGGAGACACGGAGAAGAGCGCGGGACAAAGAGTGCGTTTAGAGAGCAGCCGTCTGGGTTCAGGCGTGTCAGCGTGGTGGAAACTGGGCTCTGAATTGGACCGAGAGCATTTGCTTCTTGGGTTTATAACCAGGTAGATCACTCGAGTCCCTAATATTGTTATTAATTTATCTTCTGGTTGCGATACAACCAAACCGATTAAAGGTTTCTGATTTAAGTGTTTCACGTAGTTCTGGATTAGGGTATTTCTGGTTGTCGAGCAGCGTGTCAATCAAATCAGTTTTTCTAGATATTGGTCTAATACTTAATAGAATATCCCGGGTTACAGGTGCTTGAAGAAACCAGCGAAATATAGTTTTGGTGAGATATAGGCCCCGCCCCTTAATCTTTCCCTCCTCTGTGGCCTCCCCTGACCGTCACAGACCTACAAGGTTTTTTACAGACAGGGTTCTTACACATTTTGACCGATGGATTTCCAGGACTTTAAATTAAATTTCCATGACCAAACTGAAATCTCAACATGAATGAAACATTTAGAAAATTGTGCGTATTGAGAGCGTATGCCGGCTTAAATTTTGAGCGTCTTTCTTTAAAAAACACATTCGTTATTTCAAACTCTGTGTAAATGAACATCTAACACATCTCCAGGACTTTTCCAAAACTTTTATGATTTAAGTTTTTTCCATGACTTTTCCAGGCCTGGAAATGACCATTTTAAAATTCCATGACTTTTCCAGGTTTTCCATGACAAGTACAAACCCTGCTTTTAAGAGAAAAAAAAAAAGGGGCAAATCTTCAAATATTAAAGCGAATATATATTTTGGTGAATGTACGCACCTTCAGGTAGTTGAGGTGATAGTCCAGGAGCACGGTGGCATTGGAGATGCTCTCCTTGGTGCCCACAAACACAAAGGGCACCATTCCCTGTGGAGAAGGAAGAATGCATTATTTTGTCTCTCATCTCGACACTGGAAACAGAGGTCGCTGATTGAGGAGAACGAAGGCCGAAGGACTCGGAGACGCCACGCCCTTCCTCGTGTTTGTCCCACTGACCTCGTCTGCCGCCGCCGCCGCCGCCGCCGCCTCCGAGGGCTTCTTGTCGTTCTCCGGCTCGATGCGAACCCGGACCACGCCCGACTTATCCACCACCTCCTGGATCAGCTTGCCGTTTTTGCCGATCACCTTGCCTGCAAGATGGGAAACGCCGTCAGCGACTGGAAGGTTCGTTCCGTAGTCGGCGCGCTCGTCGCCTCGGTCGGGGGATTCCTCTCACCCACTAAGCCCCGGGGAACTTTGATGATATCCTCAGAGAACTCCAGGAAACTCCTCGCGATGCGCACGGCATCGTGGTCCTGAGACAAAACGGCAGCAATCGGTCACTCCTTCGCCTCGTAACGGATATGAATATCAAGCTTTGAAACCGCTTAATCCAGACCCCACACACACACACACACACACAAACGCGCCTCGGGTCCACGTTATGTAACACAGAGACGTCCTACCTCTCCGTATATGTGGAAGGTGCACGTCTCCTCGTCCAGGTCTATGTTGGTGACCCCGGGGACTTTGCGGGCCTGCTGAATGTTGGCCCCGTGGGTCCCGATGGCCAGACCCATGAGGTCGTCCCGAACGGCAAACTGTTCGTGAAACCGCGACGCCAGCTGCCGGGAATTCTGCAGAACAACAACAACAACAACAACGGAGGAGGAGGAGGAGGAGGGGGAGCAGGAGGAGTGAGTCCGGATGGAAGAACCTCTAACAAAGCTATGGTCCTCTGTGTGTGTGTGTGTGTGTGTGTGTGTGTGTGTGTGTGTGTGTGTGTGTGTACACTATACCTCCAGCTGCCTGTTGGCCTCGTCGTTCCGCAGCATGAGCGACAGTTTGGTGCGGAGGCTCCTGAAGTGCATGTCACTCATCATGTTGGCCCGCCTCGTCGTGACCTCGTTCACAGACTGCGGGAACAATCGGCGAAATTCAGACTCGTCCATCTCGAGTCTTAACGTTTCGGAAGATGTCAGAAACACCATTTTTAAAGAAAACATTCGTAGTCCTGGTTCTCAACCCACCAAAATGACCAGCTGCTTTTTCTCCGAGTCGTAGACGACGTTGAACGCCCCCACGGCCTTTTTGAAGTCTTTGTGCGCCGATTCCTTGGAGCACCTGTCAACACAGAGTCACAGCTCACCTCCACCTGTGTCTCTGGACCGAGGACGGACCGTACATGGAGCGGACGGACTGCGCTCGCCTTCTACTGGAGGCGTTATTCAGCCATACAAACATGCACATGTTCGGGTGGGGATATTGCTTGAAGATTTAAAACAATATAAGAAATTATCACCCCGCCCCCCAAAAAATACAAAGCTGAATAGAGTGATATATATATATATATATATATATATATATATATTAAATATATATAAATAAATAATATATATAATAATAAAAAGAAAGATATATATATATATATATATATATATATATATATATATATATATATATATATATATATATCAGGACATCTTTCCTGCTGGAGATCTTCGGGTTGTACCGAATAGTTTGAAGCTTCATTCATAGCGTCACATTTAAAATGATTATTACTAGCTAACGTAACCATGATGTGCAAAAGTTCACTGGCTTCCACCACGTTCTCCTCCCTCTCTCTCAAAAACCCACACACAGCAAGCGAGGCGTGTCCGTGACACTCCAGGCCTCTCAATCCTTCGTCCTACAGACAGATCGAAGTAATAATTTGCAAATATGCACACCTAAATCAGGGTTGGAAACTTATTTAATTTATGTTACAAAATATTCTGCTTCAGTGCACATTTGTCGTCATTTAGCCTTTCAAAAAACTACCATTTTGTAGAGGAAATAACCGGTTTGCTCCTCTAGTAAGCAGCCATCAAGCGGCTCCTTAAATTAAATTCATATAACCACGGACACTTAGTCATGCAGAGGCTGGCACGACGCCAGCGAAGCAAGAAAAGAGAGAGACTGAAAGCAGCGCATGCAATATTGTTCCGGTGCTTTTGCTCGCTGCACGAGTTTGAGTCCGACATCGACAGGAATGTGACTCGCCTTAAAACGGCGGCTGCATATTTGACTGGCGTGGAAGTGACACACGCCTCTGCCGTGTCCTGGCATCAACCCCGCGTCGCTCGCAGCGGGGCCCGTTTTTTAAGCGTGCGGCAACAAAATAAAAAATAGATTTAAATAAAATAAAGAAAGAAAATAAAATATTACATGTCGTTTAGCTGACGCTTTTATCCAACGCGACTACAATCCTGTCACATTCATACACCGTCGACACAGAGGTTAAAGGTCTTGCTCAAGGACACGTCGACTAGGGGCGGGGATTGAACCTCCAACCCCCTGATTGGAAGACGGACCTGCTACCCACTGACCCACAGGCGCCCACGTTCAACTTGCGTCGGTCACTTTTGATCTTCAAAAAAAAAAAAAAAAAAAAAAAAAAAAAAAAAAAAATCAAACGAAATGCTACTCGGCTGCCCTGGAGGTGTGTCTGTGCAGGGGGCCATAAAAAAAAGAGTCTCGGCCCACTTACATCTGCCGTAGATCCTCGGGGACCTCCAGCCGGATCTTGATGAAGGTGGCTTTGGTGGCCGGTTTGTTGGGGTTGACCGCTCGCAACCGCTCCAGCGTCACGATCTCATTGAGCGTAGCGTCGCACGCGGCGTACTCTATTACGTAAAACTAGAGACACAAAGAGGTGTTAGGTTACAGAACGACTTACAGCCGTGTTACATTCATACGCCGTAGACACGGCTACGGGGAGCCGTTCCGGGTTAAGTGTCTTGCTCGAGGACACGTCGACTAGGGCGGGGATTGAACCCTCAACTCCGATTGAAAGTTGGACCTGCTAACCTGTGACCTAGTCGACCTTTAATGGGTAACGTTAACTCCCTACTTTGCACATTAGGGTTGGACAACATCTAAATATCAATACCGTATCAATGCATAAAATATACATTTCCATTTGAATAACACTTTCTGAGAAGAACTTGGTTACGGCAGAGAGATAAACCGAGAGAACGAGGAAGAGGAGAGAAAAAGACGTAGATGAGATACCGATAGAGAGGTTACCACAAATTAAATCTTTAAGTCCCTCGCTCTAAAGCCGACATGTGCATCAAAGCAGTGAGACCTTGAGAGACAGGAAGTAAACTCACAAGCTCAACATCTACAGACAAATGGCGTAGTGGTATGGTATATCTGTGGGCTGATTATCTAGTCACCTCAAAGACGCTAACAGACATCTTATATTTTGCAAAGACAAATTAACTGAATACGACTTGCTGATGTTTTTGTTTTTTTATTTATAAGACGATATGGGAAGCCACTCTTACCTCTCCTTTGACCATGCGAACTTTGGCCAGCCACCATCCACATGGCTCCTTGTCATTAGCTCTGGAATATACCTGGCAACGCACAAATACAGAGAGATACGGGGAGAGGGAGAGAGAGAGAGTCAGTTTCACAAAGCTTTCCTCTCCTCATCCAAAGCTGAGCTAGTGACAATGAAAGGAATCCGGCGCAGAGGATGCGAGGACATTACTGGGCTAATCTGAAAGAGGAAATGCAATTTTATTGGTTTTCCTTTTTAATCTCACTTTCAAATGATATGAATCGGAATCATGGAACAAATGGACCAAAGACAGACAATATTGCTTGTTCATGGTTTTCCCTCCCAAGTCTCTTTTTAAGTCTCCCTACTTTATGCAACAGCAGGTTTTATTTTACGTCGCGGTTTATCTCTCGCACTTCCAAAACACGTCGAACGACGTCTCTGCTCTCTAAACTAGAACGGGCACTCGGTAGAGCGCATGCCTTCACTTTTTTGGTACCCGTTCATTACCTTAACCTTTGACCCCAAAATCTAATCACATGGTCCCCGGATCATTCAATCATCCCACCAAATTTCATGTGATTCGGTTCAACACTTTTTGAGTTATGCGAATAAACACACAGACACATACAAATGAATACACAGCGATCAAAACATAACCTTCCGCAGAACGCGAAGGTAATAGACGGCGTGGTCCTACCTCCACCTCGTCGCTCTCGTTGATCTCCTTGCAGGGGCCCGTTGGGGGGGGGAAACGCACATCCTGGAATGTGATTTGACGCTCCGGCTGCCAGCTGGACGGACAGACGGACAGACGGACAGACGTGTGTTCAGAGAGGAGCGTGACGGCCGAGCGTGACGGAGAGGTGACGGCGTCACGTCGTGCGTTTGCATTACTCACTTGTTTTCGAACGCCACGGTGACCGATCCTTCGAGGACGTCCTTCACAAAGGCCTGCGAGGGTCAAAGTGGGGACACGGAGCCGATTAGAGACATCAACAGGGCGTAAAGGGGTCAGTGCAGCGACCAAAGGCTGGACCCGAGCCCAAAGCGCTGAGTGGCAACAAGAACTGCCCAAATTCTTCTCTTTTGACTCGATTCTTGGGCTCCGTCTCTCTTTCTGGTTGTTCACGCGGTCGGCGATGACCGCGCGTGTCCAGTAGGACGAGCGACGCCTCGTAGGAAGAGAGAGAAATGAGGAATCTCGTCCGGGGGTCGCATTAGCCTGGAGAGCCAACAGTCAGAAACGAAGCAAAAGAAAATCCGAAAGGAGAGCTCCTCAAAACCCCTGAGGATCCGGAGGGAGCTCCTCTCGCTGGCCGACCCAAAACCAAATTTAAATATCATAGTATGTATATACATATATATATATCATATACATAAAAAATACATATAGGGAATCGCTGACCTAGGGGAAACACTGTGTTTGATATGTTCATTAAACGCTAAAGCTAAAGTTTTAAATGTCTTTGTGATGCCAGAGAGAATAATCTAGTCTCAGGTAACAGCTAATAAAAGGGTTTTAATCACGAAAAGATCACATTAGAAAAACGTGATGACAAATGTCTCGAACAACCAAATTTAAACACAATCAAATAAAACATAAATAGTAAAGACATAAAGAAAATAATCTATTAAAAACTATTGCTCCGATACATCCTGACCAAGTGCCCGATTGATCACGTCTGGGACCAGCATCCCGGACGTCAAAGTGGCGTTTCTTATCAAGCGGACGGCTGACCAGCGCCGTCTGAGGACACACCTCCGTATCCTACGGCCGGTTACTCCGTGGGGGATCACTCGACTTTTAGAAATTGTGCGATTGCATTCGAGTCCATTTAACCATGTGGGAACAACCCAAAACACGGACGATGCAGGTACATGAACTTCACCAAATGTCTGGATTATTTTCAAGACGAGACTAAATAGTGATCAGGCCAATGCCGTTACACTTATTCCGACTTATTTAAGCAGCGCCTCAGAGACTGACTCGATGCTTGTTGATTTAACCACATCAGCATTTATCCATTTTTTTTATAAAAGATATTCAAAACAAAGGACGTGATAACAAAACGGCAGGTCGGCCTGATCGTCGAGTTCAGCTCGGGGCGGCAGCTGAGAGCGGCTGACAGAGCGCCGATGAGGAAAGAGTATTTAGTGGATCCAGTTGGACTGATCCGCTGTGGTTTCCCCTCTGAGTGCAATCATTTGAGATGAACGGCCGCCAAATAATAAAACGGCGTGCCAAAAGAATATAAATGAAAAATGCAGTCGGCATCTATCAAAGTTACAAGAGTGAAAAAGTCCATTCGCTTGCCGCTGCCGTCACCTTTAAACCCGCCTGGAGGCCGAGGAGGAACCAAAGAGGATAGACTATTTACATACGGCAGTGATTTAAATCAACGTCCGATTCAGAAACTTGCTGAGTGAAGCGCGTTATTTCCTTATGTGTTGCAGACACTTAAAGCTGGCAGCGAATGCACCGCGAGATAAATGAACATCGCTGCAGTGCACCGCGGGGCTGGGGAGGCCGATTGATTACGTCTCGAAATACTTCCTCGTGCACATCCATCCCATTCATATTCATTACATTAGTTTGGCAGCGCCGGCACTCCTACAGTGACAATACTGGTAATCAATCCCAATTCAACCACGCCGACTGCCACCAATCCAGTCCAGCTGTTGTTTTCTTTAGGGCTATACTGGTGGAACTGGGAGTAGACAGAGGATAGGACACATGGTGCCAATATATTAACAGTTTCCAACTCCTTTTTTTGCTCTGCTAACATTGCATTTATTCAGCGGTTAAGCGCATTGGTTATGTTAGTTATAAAGCACACATTAATAAACTATCAATTATCATATTTTATATTTCTACCCCCCCCCCCCCCCCCCCTCTATTTGTTTCCCCTCATGCCACCAAGCGTTAAGCATGACAAACGAAACTTACTGAAGAAGAAGAAAAAAGCCCGGTGGCCTACTTTCACTTTTGCTTCCACAGAAGTTGCTCATCTTACATCCAAAAATAACCCCGTTTGCGATATTGTAAACCAAGCAACGGGTTCCTACGCATTTTTGTACTTGTAACTGACATCCGTGTTCGATGGCGGCACGGATTGTGTTATTAAATCTAAAAGGATTCGAGCCATTCTGCCGCACCTGAGTTACACTGGCCGGAGCACCGACACCTGTACGTCGATAGCCGCCCCCGAGCCGAGCCGCCCTCCCGGGCCTCTCCGCCCCGCCAAGGTGCGAATACGACCAGACATATTTACACCCAAATACATTACATTCGTCTTCACGTTACTTGTTGACTAGTCTTGAGAATAAACCCGAATTTTCTCCGCGAGTCTGAATAGAAATAAAAAAAAGCTCCCGGTGTTACGGTTTAAGAAGCGACCGTGTTAACTGGCGACTTATCAGCCGAATACGTCCGTTGTTGTCGTGGTTACGACGGCCGTTGGAAAAATAGGACAGAGAACACGTATATCTGTCCTCGTGAATGCCGTTTTGATTTCATGTTGTAATACAGTGCAATATCAAACCCTATACATAAAAATAATACTAAACTAATGAAACAATGAGGAATTCACGGGGTAAAGCTATGTGTTATCTTCCAATTTTCAACACCTGTCTAACTACGGCAACAACGGGCGCGTTCGGTTCAGAGTCGCCAGTTAACAGGGTCGCTTCTTAAACCGTAACACCGGCCCGCTGGGAGGAGGGGAAACGAAACCAATACTTAGCGTCAAGTTATAGCCGTTACAAATGCACACAATTCACCGAGAACCAACTGACGTACCGACCCATGCCCCATCACTTTACGGAGAACACCATATTACCACCGCGTCCATATTAGCAACTTACAACATTGCTTTAGCAACGTCTTTGTCGCCGATGGCTCACACGTTAATTGTTTCTAGCAGGGCTGAGGTTACGGCAGCATCTTCGCGTTAACGTTAGCTTTGTTTACAGATAACGTCTCCAGCCCCCCGCGTCCCGGTACGCGGAAGCACCGAGGAGGAGGCCCCGCGGACACGAGAGGCAACTCCATGTCGGCGAAGCCCACACGTTTAAAGCACACCGCGGGGATGACACACGCTACGAGAAAAATGACAAAAAAAGTCACAAACTCACCTTATAAAAGGCGCCGCTCGTCCCCCTCACTTCCACGACGAGTTCGTCCATGACGCAAGTTACCACAGCTCGCGCTAGCTAGCTCGCTAACAACCGTTAACGACGTTAGTAGCTAGCTAGCTGGCCGGGCTAGCCTGACGCTAGCCAAGGCGGAGTTCGCTATCGTCGGGCTGTGTCGCTAAGCTAGCCGAGACAGGAGAGGCCACGGCAACCGCGTAACGTCGTTTCCCCCCCGTTATTCTGTTGTTGTTGTTTTCTGCACCGTCTGTGAATTAATCTCGCGGTTTTTTTCTCTCTTCTTTATTCGCGTACGGTTGGACCCGAGAGTGCAAAAAAACCCACGGAGCGCGGCTGCGTTAGCGGGCTGCGCTAGCTCGTTATGTTAATGTTGTGTGATTAGTGGTGGAGCGGCTACTGCCGGCTGCATCGCTCCGCGTGACGTCTCCGTCCTTCTTCCTCGACTGAAATCCGAGGCTGGTTGCGCTCATCGGAGACGATTGCTGCTCTCCACAGGTAACACGCAGGAATGTCTGTGTCGGAATAAAAATACAAAACAAATAAAAATGACCATTGTCTTGTATCCTGCAATGGACAATGAATTTCATCCAGTCGCACAACACTAATAATAATATCACATCCTCACTCCATTTCTATAGGGCAGTGAAACATTTATTTGAAAGATGTGTTGCTAATATCTCACTTTTTCTTCTTTTACTTAATTTTACAATAAGGACTCGGTAAAAATTAAAATACAATTAGTTAAATAATGATTTATCTTTCTTTGACCTGTGGTCCCTCCATCAGCACCACCACACCCCACGATGGAAAACAAACCTCCACCAATGGGGGTTTCAGAACCCAGGACAGCGGACATTGTTTTCTGCTAATAAAATAATCCGTTATCAGTGCTCATTCTTACTCCTGCTCCCACTTTATTTATTTATATATTTATTTAAATTCGACAAATTAACAAAAATATGACTTTACATATACAATACAGAGGGAAAGGAGAAAGAAAAGAGCAATAACAAAACAGACCAAAAGATATAATAATTCAATGAAAAACACAGCAAATAACTAATTTGAACATCATCAGTCTGACAATAGTACATCTCGGCTATATCATCAAATCCAGTCAGGATCGGTACGGGTGTTTTTAATCTGGCAGGGCAAACTTTTTTTTTTACTTTGTCGGGCGAGATACTACTGTTCGGATTTTCTTCCTTCCTATTGTTTTTAGCATTCTTCAAACTTGTATGGTATTAAAATCACACGTGTTCTGCTTCGCTTCGGATGTCTGTCTCGGCTGACTCTCCAAAACCAGATCATCTGCTCCCAAGAAATGTTTCCCTCCACACAAATAGGCCTCTTTTTCTGGAAGAGCTCAGCATAACTTACTTTATATAACATGCCGCAAAACCCCCACATTTGAATGTCTTAGCATATTCTTTTAAGGTGTCAAAGAGCCATATTTGCGTATTACATATGCAGTTTGTGCAGTACGAAGTCAACCAACGAAATGTTAGGTTTGTACCTCTTTGATCTTCTCTAACACTCAACACTCAGCAGCACTCGTCTGCTACACCCATTAATGGACACAGGATTTTCAACAAAATAAATGGAACAAGCCACATGTTTGGAGACGGAGGGACAGACTGATGCAGAGAGAGTGATATGCAGAGGAGGAAGGGAAGTATGGGTTACTGAAATACAAAAAGTGTGGTAGAAACTGGGTGACAAATGAAGGGTGAAAGATGATACAAGACGGGAGGGAAAGAAAATGGAAAAAACAGACAGGAAATCTGAAGTTCCTGCGTGGGAAGGAAAACGGGCTCTGACAATAAATACCTGTGTCCTCTGAAAACATAAATAACTCAGACAACAGACATGTTACTGAGAAGCTCATCATGTCAAAGCTTCGGGGGCACATTGTCCCAAAAGCGGACCTAAAAGAAAAGGGGTGTAGAACGAATGAGCTGAAAGAACGATGGTCGGAGTCAAGTGGAGCTTTTTCAGCAGTTTTTATCAGAAGTCTCTTTTCTCTTTTTTTTATTGTAACAACGACAGTGTTACATTATGTAATAATACATGGGAAATAAGATAAATCCGACACAGTCCAAAAACAGAAGAAGAAAAAACACGCACAGACTGATACACATCGTCTCATCTCAATTACCATAAAAAGAAAGGTATTGTGAAATCAAGTAACACCACACTTTAAGGCTTTTGTTAAAGGAATAACTTGGTAATGAGAATTGTTTTGGAGCTTTGGCCTGGTTGTGGGCACTGCATTATAAGGATGAAGGTGCATTATGAAGATAAAAGTGCATTATGAAGATGAAGGTGCATTATGAGGATGAAGGTGCATTATGAGGATGAAGGTGCATTATGAGGATGAAGGTGCATTATGAGGATGAAGGTGCATTATGAAGGTGCATTTTGAGGATGAAGGTGCAATATGAAGGTGCATTATGAGGATACAGGTGCATTCTGAAGGTGCATTATGAGGATGAAGGTGCATTTTGAAGGTGAATTATGATAATTAAGGTGCATTATGAGGACGAAGGTGCATTTTCAAGGTGAATTATGATAATGAAGGTGCATTGTAAGGATGAAAGTGCATTATGAAGGTGCATTATGAGGATGAAGGTGCATCATGAATGTGCATTATGAGGATGAAGGTGCAATATGAAGGTGCATTATGAGGATGAAGGTGCATTATGAAAGTGCATTATGAGGATAAAGGTGCATTATGTGCATGAACGTGCAGTATGAGGATCAAGGTGCATTATGAGGATGAAGGTGCATTGTAAGGATGAAGGTGCATTATGAGGATGATGGTGCAGGTCGTTCAAGAGGTCGTGGTTCTGTCGCTGACTGACCTCCAGTTTCAGTGAAGCTCAATGGAGCGTGCAGACAATGGAATCCACATTGACCCCCGTGTTGGTGTTATCCGTAAAAATGGCAATACAATTAGTGTTTGAGCAATTTATTTGAAATGAGACTGTAATTATTTTTAAGTAGTGTTGTTTAATCATTCAGGTTAGATGTTTTGATATATTAGAATAGCTTTTTCTTGTGATAGTTTTTTATTTAGTTTAATTCGTTGTTGTTGTTGTCTAGATATATTTAGTATATAAGTATATAATGCATTTTTTGTGTAATGTTGGGATTCATGTTATCATTACAGAATTATTTCTCAAATTATTGGAATTCTTTTTTTTGTTTGCAAGTTTAATTTAATGTGACACCATGGAGTTCCTGCTGTGGGCAGAGGGAATGTCCCCATGCATATGAGTTCATATCTCATTGTTGTCATTGTTGAAACTATCTTGAAATGACGTTTAGTTATTAACAGCTAACATGCATATAATAGATACATTAAAGTGTATTACCAATGTTCCCAGAGTGAGGGAAACCCTGCTGTTGTGTTGTTGTTGTGTTAATTTATCTGCCAATTACTTTTCTCAATTGGAGGTTGTGCTTTATGAAATGTGAAAAAACTAATACATGGCATTTTGAGACTATTTCACGAGCTGCCGTGATGCTGGGCTGGACCGGGAAGAGATGAGATGTACAGTACGATATTCAACCTCATAAAAGACAAACAAAACCAGCAAATATTCACATTTGAGAAGCTGAAACAAGAGGAAGTTTTAATGTTTTTTTTGGTCACAAAATCACCAAAACAATCAGTTATTAAAACAGTTGTAGGTTAACTCGCTCTTCATCGACTAACCCTGAACAACTCATTGAGCGTGTGCCCTGATCTCTCAAGGACTCACTTCCCACACGGATATTTATCAAAGGCGCATAATACGAGATCGGGAGCATTTCGATTGCCTCTCAACATGGCGACGCCGGAGCCAGCGGCTTTTTAGCTCAGGCAAAAATTACCTCACTATACCATGATATAGTTAATATAGTGGTTTGATGGTACATTAATGCTCTGGATGTCGTATATTGCTCCTTTTAATGCCACAAACAAGAATTATTTTCATTTTACATTCTGACTTTTTGCAGATAAACCAAAAAAACATTTCAAAATGTCAAAACATTCCTTCAAGAACAAATACGGGTTATAAAAAAAAAGAAAGACCAAGAAAAATCAACTGCAAAAAGCAGCAAACAAATATACAAAACATATATCAACAAACTGTTCTCAAACTATTAGACCTGGATAAAACACAAATGATTTCAAATGTGTGAGAAAGAAAACCGCGAGCGCCTCATGTAACGTGTGAAATACATAATCTGCTAAAATGAGAGATGCTATTATGGGGATAACATTTATCATACCTTCCCTTTTTATCAATCATTCAAGTCAAATGATTATTTTAAGTTTATGAAGGAAATGCAGGCACATGTCTTATTCCCCCCACGTGACACTAATTAACTAACTAATGGCAAACAGCCACAGATACACAACCACGTGCCGGGATATGATCAACGGAATAAACAGCTTAGGTAACGGATGTTTATTATCACATACGGATGTATGGTGTTTCCGGCAGGGTTTTTTCCCCATTTTTTTTTATTATATCTGTGTGAATTTCTCTTGGACGGATCAAATAGATCAGGGGGGAGGGGGGGTCTGAAATGCTCACCGATCTGAATGTTTTTTTTTTAACGGCACACAGAAGTATTTATAGCGCCGCTCAAAAGTAGGCTGCGGTGTTAAAATAGGGTCAGGGTATAGCGCGGATCGACGCCTTATTACAAAGGCCTTGTAGCTCCGTATGCACACCCATCTCAATGTCGCCCTAATGCGGATAGTAAATAACAAGTATGGCTGCTCTCCTCTGAGGCCGGAGGCAGTGATACTGACAGAGGGGCCTTCGCTTTGAAACGTTATTCACCCGCGGCCATGTGGGACCGCGGGTTTCTGTATTTGCACGCGGCGGATCAGCATATGTCTGCATGGGATCGATTACAAAATAAAAAAGAGCCTTGCGTCGTCCTATGAGAGTGCATTTCTCCTGCGCCAGGGTAAGAGGATCCTAGAGCCTTTAAATATATATATATATACGTGACGTGCTGCCCGACTACCTCTATGCGCTCCGTTGTCAGAATAAAAACCTCTCTGCCAAGGTTCTTTCTGCGTAGCTTGCCTTAAGAAGTGTACCCCTCCCCACCTTCATTTCCACCACTCTCCAAATGTATTTTTTAAATTTTTAACATGGTTTATTTAATAAGGGACAGTGCACATTGATAAAAAAAACATTTCTGTAAATGTGCCAGAGTTAGCCAAGAGGCTATTTTTCATCTGTAGTCCCAAGTATGACTCTCACAGTGATTTTAAGTCGACTGTCCTGCTCGTGAAGGGAAAAAAAGATTCATTCATCCTCTGAAATAGTTGATATTTTTTTGTATCGATTGTGGATATTTCCCGTGATGTGTTTGGTCCGGTCGTGTGAACCCAGATCACCCGGAGCGGTTCAAATACTTAAGACCTCTAGGCTACTCCTCCCAGGCCGAGGCAGCTTTTTAAGGCAGTAGAAAACAGCTGAGTGAAATCTAATAAGACCGTGGAGTGACCGTTGCCTCTGAGCGATGGCCGTCATAGCACACTAGGGCCACTAGGGGCCGGTTTGTTTGTTTTCGGTGCCTCACGCGACTCATCTGTCGCGCTTTGGAAGTTGGATTTAATATTTTTAATATTTCCTACATCCCCCATTGTCGTCTAAAAGGCAACGTTGTTCATAAATCCCTTTCCCTCTCTATCATCGCCCCTCTTCTTACCCGTTTCCACGACATCCTCCTCTTCCTCGAAACACGTTGCTGTTGGTATCAGCCTCACCCTCCCACCCCCCCACCCCGTTCCTACTCCTCCTCCTCCTCAACCGGAAATAAAGTTGAATTTAAAAGACTCTCGTTTTTACCTCACTCTCACCATCATTCCTCCTCATCCTCCTCCTTGACATGTACAGTTACTATTCTCTCTCTCGCTCTCTCTTCCCCCCTTCCGTTATGCCTCCCCCTCCTCCTTTTTCTCCCTCTCTCCCCTCAACAAGGACAGCTGCTCTTTGTTTCAGTCTCTTGTGTGAGCCGCACCCGGCCGTCCTCCCTCTCCACGTCTCTGTAGAGGAGCGACTTCTGGGCCTTGAGGCGGCACGCCAGCGACATGAAGATGGAGTCCACGTTCTGGCTCTCCCTCGGGTCTTTGGCCGACGTCTCGAACAGCAGCATGTTGTGGGAGTCGGCGAACTTCAGCGCCATGTTGGAGGGCACCTTGGGAGAGAACACCAAACAACGGGGCGTAAGAAAATAATAATAGCATCTTGAGAACCATTTCCTTCAAGAGTTCTTTAAATAACCTAACAAAGGTATCTCAAAGGACCTTACAAAGGTGGTTATTAAGGTGCCATTTTTGGTTCCACAAAGAACCTTTCTTTCAAGAACCATTTACTTAAAGAGTTCTTCAAATAACCTATAACGGTATCTCAGAGAACCTTCAAGAAATGGTTCTTTAAGGCACCATTTTTGGTCTAAAGAGAACCGTTCAAACCAAGGTTCTTTAAGACACATTTCCTTAAAGAGTTCCTCAAATAACTTATAACTGGATCTCAAGGAACCTTTAAAAAATGGTTCTTTAAGGCACCATTTCTAGTTCCACAAAGAACCTTTCAAACCAGGGTTCTTTAAAGACACATTTCCTTATAACCTATAATGATGCCTCAAACGAAAAAAAAGGTTCTTCAGCCGGTGATGGTTCTTCGTAGAAATACAAAGAACCATTTATGAACCATAATTTTTCTGCGTGTGGAGAAGCTCACCTGTATTTGGTCCACGAGGTCACACTTGTTCCCCACCAGGACTCGAGGCACCGATGCTGAGACCCGATGGCCGTTACACTCCTGCAACACAGCGGAGTATGGTTCTTATTCACGTTTGTGTGATACGTGACCGAAGAATAGAAGCAGCTAAGTGTGTGCGTGTGTGTGTGAGTGTGTGTGTGTGTATTTGCTGCAGGGTAAGTGCCTGAATAAAGCATAAAGATCTCCAAGTCACTTTTTTAAATTCTCTATTGAATTGCTCTGCCTGATGTCCAGGGACAGGTATTTCAAAATGATCCACCAGGATTAATCCTCCTGGATTGGATTAAGTCCTGATCAGTCAGGTCACGTAGTTTAAAAAGCGGGAAGTCCTCATTGGGAGGCGCAGGACTTTCACCCGGGAGACCGCCACTTTTACTAATTTTAACATGCGTAGAGTTACGTGTGTTTTTTTTCTCTGGGTCTATTATTTAACAGCAATGGAAATTAAAAACATATATAAATGTATGTATTATTCATATATTATAAATACAATCTCACATAAACCTCTGCGGGGTGATACCTGAGTTTAAGATATAATAATGTTAATAACTATTGAATAGCAGCATTTAGTGTGACATCATTAATAGACTGACCTTCTCTCCTCATCCACAACCCTCCCTGGTTACGTATGTAACACACTTAGCTTATGAACGTAACTTAACATACACAACTTAATTAACCTTAAACATGATCCACTAACACAAGTGGTTTGTTTCTTTATTTTGGTATAGTTTAAATGATTTAAAACTAATGATGTGTTTGCTTATATAGGTCTTATATGTACAACTCATATTGGACAAGCTATTGTTTTGTCAATCCCAGATTTGACTTGTAACATTAATGATGATTTACTTCTAGTTACCATAGTAAGCCTCATGCTCACCTCTAGGATATAGAAAGTGGAATGGAGCCATCATCCCTTCTAAGAGAAAAGACTCTCAGACTACTTGAGTCTAGTCTGCCTGACGACTCATTGATCTTTTATCTGACTTAGAATGAGTGGCTTTGATCTACAGTCGCCTAACCGTGCATGTGCTTGGATAATAAATCCATGCCGCTGTTCGGTGCTGCTGGACCAGCCGACGTAATTCGTAAATTGCGACTCTTTTCAGTCGAAGTCCCGCCCCTTCTGTCCGTCCCCTCCGGATTTATAATATCGTAAAGCACTTTGGCACACGATGGAAAAATCAGTCGACTACGCCAAATCTCTTTGAATAATTCATTTTCTAAGGGAAGCACTTCTTCTTTATCGGCCTGCACAGAGATGCAAACCGTGAGGGGGGGGGGGGCGAGGAGGGGGGGGGGCGGAGGGGGGAGGGTCAAGGCCCATTGGAAATCAGTGGTTCTGGACCGTTGTGTCTCGGAGCAAATGGCAAACGAAAGAGCGTGAAACACGAAACCGACCTCTATCCACGTCTGCAGGTTGCGGAAGGAGGCCATCTTGGTGACGTCGTATACGAAGACCACGGCGTGCACGTTGCGGTAGTAGTGCTCCACCATGGATTTACGGAAACGCTCCTGGCCCGCCGTGTCCCACACCTGCACCTATGAGGGAGAGACCAGAGGAGACGGTTCACGGGAAATAGTATTTCAGTCTTATGAAAAAGCACCCGGAGTGACAGAATCCAGACCTTCGACCTCATTATCCATATATATATATATATATATATATATATATATATATAATATATACTACATATACAATGAGTTGTCTTGGTTTATAAGCTTATACCACGACGACGGCCTCAGAGCAGCTCGTCTCTGCTGAATGTGGAGACACACGTACAATTAGGTTAAAAAAATAAGATTAAAAACCCCCTTTTGGAACCATTATTCATTTATTATATTATATAAAATTTTATTTCAATTCAATTCAGTTTATTTTGTATGGCCCAATATCATAAATTACAAATTTACCTCAGAGGGCTTTACAGTCTGTACGCATAGGCTGTCCCAGGACCTCACATCGGATCAGGACAAACTCACAAGAAATATTAATTAATGAATATTATATATAATTTAAACCTCTATTCAACCAGGTTAGTCCTTTTGAGATTAAAAAAAATCTCTTTTTCGAGGGTGACCTGGACAAGACAGGCAGGAAGAGAAGAAAAACACAGTTACAAACAAAACAAACACAGAAGTTAAATTAAACCCAAAGTTAAGAGACAAGTGACATAACCAAGTTCATTTAATAAACATTGACCTTTTTTGGGAATCTGCCTCCATTTCTTTCATCTTATATTTAAAAGCAAGCCGGCCTGGTCAACAATCTCAAATACCCAGAGTGCATCACTTTCACTGCCCTCCGTTGATCGCTTCATAGTGGTGACACCCAACGACTCACGAGCCCATTCATCCGCCTCCAGTTGCTTTATTGCACACTTGTGCCTCGTGTGGGGGGGAGGAGTAGGGAGGGGGGGGGGGCTACATTACCGCCAAGCAATTTCCTAATTGCCGTATTCGACGGTTCCGATTTAACCAGAGGGACGAAGTGAGAACTGATTATTGATTTCACCCATTAAAAAACACGCCGAGTGGATCTGACGGCGAGGCTTTCCCTCCACGTTGTTTACCTGTCGTCAGTGACGACGTCTTTGAGGAAACCCAAAAGTCTTTGCGTGTCGACAGACTTCTGCTCGTCATTCATCACCTTTACTCTGAAACCTCACCCTGCATTCTAGACTTCTATTCCTAGACTTCCGCAATCTTGAAGCATTTGTGTATGTTCTGCTTTTATTCAGCTGCCGGCAACTTGAGAGGGAAAAGAATCCAGATAGGTATAGTATCATCAACTGAAACACCTGTATAGACACACCTGTGGAGCCTTTAGTTCTCACAATACAACCGCATTGTTGGCACAAGTCAATCAAATAAGCTTTATTTCTGAAAATGCATTTTCCGATGAGGACGTCAATGATTTGGGACACGCTGACCTAATAATAGGTGTACGCGGTGTTCGTGATTCAGCGTCCATGCAGGGGGCACCTGGAGGTTACAGACAGACTGTTATTGAGACTGAAAGGGGAGGGGGGAGCACACACACACACACACACACACACACACACACACAGCCAAGTGAGCAGGGGGAAGGTGTGTGGGCCTGTGTTACCCAACAGAACAAGAGATCTCTATAAGGAGCCTCATATGTAGTCGCGGCTCATCGACGCCACCAGACATATAAAAAAATAAAACGTTATTTGTCATCACGCTGTTGCACTTTAATTGATTAGGCATCGGTACGGCCGTTCAAATCATTACATTTTAATACAGTAATTAACAGGGTACCATAACAGTCCTGATTTGTTTATTTAAAAGGTATAAAGGGGGAGATTGCCAGCAGATTTAAGTTAGTATAATATAGATATTATAGCTTATGTTATATCTTCTAGCTGACACGTGCCCTTAAGATGGACCGGCTGTATTTTCTTTCTTGGTTTAGATGGTTTAATCTTCTCGATTATTTGATTAAAACATTATCTGATAATAATAAATTACACATCACAGCCTCCCTGAGTCCAAGTGGACGTCTCCGAGTTGCTTTTGTTGTCTAGCCGACAGTCGATAACCGAGCTGCTCCGTTTGGTGTAAACACAAAGGAACGCAGCCGATCTGAGGGCTTGTTTTATTATTCCTTTAATCTCAGGTAACACATCCAAACACATGTTGACGAGGATCTCTATTGTTCAGAACATATGTAACCCTCACACAGCTTCCCCCCCAGGGGGCCATTTGGATGACATTCATTGTTCCGGTCCCTTCCTTTTGGTTCCACAAAGACACATGTTGACACAAATATTACATAAATAAATTTAAAAAAATTTAACGGACAAATTATATAATAATATATGAGTGCTGTGAAATGTAGTGTGTTGTTCTGTTGTTTGGATAACATAAAAGACCCCCCCACACACACACACACAAACACACACACACACAATTAGTATCCACTGGCAGCTGATCGATGAAAAGAAAAGAGGAGGAGAAGAGGGGGAGGAGGAGGGGGAGGGATGGAGGGAGGGAGGAAACACCACTGATCTACATCCAGCCCCTCTGTTGCTCTGTTTTTTTTTTTTTTTTTTTTTACCTTGATAGTCTCTCCTTCGAGCTCCACCGCCTTCTCCCGGAAATCCACGCCGATGGTGGCCTCGGTCTTGTCGGGGAAGCTGCCCCCGGTGAAGCGGAAGGTGAGGCAGGTCTTGCCCACGTTCGAGTCCCCGATGACGATGATCTTAAAGATCCGCGTCTGGATGCTCAGTTCCAGGGAGGAGGTGATGCTCGGAGCGGTGTCGTTGCTGCTGCTGGCTCGGCTCCGGCTGCTGGCTCTCTGGAGGTCCATGGAGGATGTCAGGATGGTGACATTGTCGTCCGCTCGGTTCCTCCGTGTGTTCCCTTTCCCTCCTCCTCCCCTATCTCCTCCTCCTCCTCCTCCTCCTCCTCCTCCTCTATCTCCGCCGCCGCCGCCCGGAGCTCGGGTCTCCTCCGGGGAATCGTTGGTCATCGTGCCGGAGGAGGCGATGCGAAAATCGGTGTGCGTGTGCGGGAGAGCAGGGATGGGGGGGGGGGGTGTGTACGCGGATGGATGGATGAGTGAAGGGAGGGGAAAGAGGGAGGAAGGAAGGAGGAGACGAGAGAGGCAACAATAGCAACGATGCTTCTCCTTCAGCAGCGGAGTGTGGCCTTAAAGGGAGAAGCGTCGTAAAAGAGTTGTTATTAAAATAAGTTTTATAATTCCTAATGAAATGAGGGCTAGTGAACTAGGATGCTAGGATGCATAAACACAACACACAAAACATGTATGAATATGTATATAATAGCAGCTGTAGTTTATTTGCAGATGGAGATGTTACATTACAAAACAGATGCTTTTAAAACACATAGTAGATAAATATATAGATATATAGATTAAACTGGTAGTTTAACAATTTAATGGCTCCTTTTTTCCCTTATTTTTTAAAGAAGAAAAACAATTGTTATACAAATGTGTGTTACACAACTTATGTTTCTCTTCTTTCCTGCCCATCAGTCATATCACAACCAAGTGTGTGTGTGTATGATTGCCACACGCACACACACACACACACACACAATCACACACACAAGCAGTTACACGGTTCAGTTTTTCTGCACTAAAGTGTTATTTTGCTGCCGATCCTTTTGTACGTTTTGAAGAGCTCTCTGAAGATTTAGAAATCAGGATTTTAACTCTATAATAAATCTATTTTACAAATTAACATGGGTACTTTTACTAAAGTAAAGGGACTCATCACACCCCTCCTCCATCCCTGTTCCCTATTGCCCCTTTATAGACCACTAGGACCGATGTAGGGCTAGTTAGACTAACAGACATATAAGTAATGAGATTGTTTCGATTCTTTTATTATAGGGTATTAAAGAGTAATACTATTCATTACCACCTTGTAAGTTATATGAAGACCTGCGTTTCATAAGCAGAACGTACTACACGTTTATTTTCTCCACATTGGTGCAAACTGACGCATTTCCAAATTAGATACTAAAACATTTCATCATTCAAAAACGAGGCGATCGTATCTATCGGGGTTCTAACAGAGCGAGAAATTGAAACAGGTTTTCTCACACAACCGAGTCATGTGATGTGAGCGGCTGGTCATTTGATCACATTCCATAAATCAACATGGCCGTAAAGCAAAAAGGGATTGCAGTGTCACCAGGAGGCTGTAGCCTGGGGGCAAAGGTCAAATAAATTAGCAGGGATTCCCATTTAAATCGACGTCATTACAACATTGTGTTATAATTGCTTTGAAATGAACCCTTTCAAAGACAAAGCTCAGGAAACCCTCTAAGTCAATGCAAAATACATCATGCTGTTTTTTTTAGAGTTTCTCGCACAGCTTCCCCGACATAATTAGTATTTTTCCTTTTTTATTGTGATGCAGAATCAACACCAGCTTGCCGGCCTGCCTGCAGGGAGGGCTGCTGGGTAAAAGCGAACAGGAATTTGAGGTCAAAAAGCTTAGAGCGCTTCGGGAATGAGTCCAAAAAACAGGAAATAAGTCATCATTGTTGTTCTTCCGCCTCCCTCATCGATGTGTTTGTTCTGTGGGTTTTTGTTTGGATGCCAGTGGTTAAGCCATTTTTAAAGTTGCGTTATACAATAAAATATGTCCATGAATATTAATAACAATGTTGCATTTGGTGCATGTTTAAAAAAAGATGGTTGCTGACAGGTGTCAATACTACTGCTCTATGATTGTGGTGTACAGGTTAGCCGTTAACTTCTTACGATTACACTCACGCTTTACAAATAAATCACAAAAACTGTGTTCATCGGAGAAGATTATCTTTATGTATCATAAACGTGTTTTTGCCACAGAGTTTATTTTCTGCAATAACCCCAAAACCCAATGGAAGATTCCTATTGCCTGAATGTCGAAGCAACCAGTGTGAACCAAACATTATGCAACCGTAGTGGTCAATAACCTCCCGTAATTATGCTTCATCCTCATGAACATCTGTATCAATGTTTGTGGCAATCTATCCAATAATTATTAATCCAATTTACTAAAGATGTTTATCCCAAGAGCCACGCCGTCACCATGGCTACCAATAATATTACAACCGTTGCATTATCTCACTATTAGCATGTTTCTCCTTGTGACCGCTATCTAAATGGCACATTATGAGCATCGGTGCAGATTCCATCCATTTAGTTGATTATTGATTATGGGAGAAGTCAGGAAGAAGTAGAATCAGGCAGCATGGGGTTCCAAGGGCTGATATCGGAGGTGAGAAATTAAGAAAAATCTGGCGTCACTCACCGTGCGAGACGGAGCTGCGGTGTGAGACAGCTGCTTTGCTTCCATTTTGACAACAACAACAACAGAATAAAACCACAACAAAAAAACGCTGGCGCATGCACAAACGTGTGCACACGTGCACTCCCTGTCTGTGGATAGTAGACTGAGGACACTTGCCCTGTTTTCCCTCTCTTATTGAATGTCTCTCTTACACACACACACACGCACACACACACACACACACACACACACTCATACACACACACACACATATACATTTACACAGGCATGCTACTCACTGTGTGGAACAATCCCGTACACACAGACACAATCTCTTCCCCACAGACATACACACGGTCTCTCAAAGAGACACACATCAGCTCTTTTTCTCACACACACACGCGCACACGCGCACACGCACACACACACACACACACACACACACACACACACACACACGGGCTGTGTTGAATCGCCTGTGTCTGACAAAGCTCCCTTCTTCCTCAGTCAAAGACGTGTTTGTCTGGAAGCAAGGCCCAGTGGGACACTCACATTCTGGCGAACACAAACCGACAGTGAAATATCGCATATTCGTTTTCATACACACACATTTAGATGTTTGTGCGAATTCCCAACAAAATTATGTTATGGCTTTTATGTTTTCTTATGCAGTTGTGGCACTCAAACTGTACAGGTATGTGCTACGTGTAAGCTATAGGGCAACAATTAAAATCACTCATTGTCGACATTTATTTTTCGAATTGGGTTTTTTCTTTGTTTGTAAAAAAATCTGTATATGTATTTATGTATTAATTTTCCTGTAACAGAGGTTGGTTGGTTTTTCACAGTTAATAGTCTACAAGGGATTCCACTATTCCCTTAAATGGCAGCACTGTCACAGAGCTCCTTTTTCCCTCCTATTTGTCAGTGGTGCAAATATGTGGGCGGGACCTGTTATTAAAGCCACTCTATTGGCTGGGAGTGGATTTCAGGAATTTTGATTTGAAACGCTTGATGAACATTTGGGAATACTCATCAGATCAGTTTCAATTAGTCATTGTCGTTTTAACATGGTAAGAATGACACAACTGAATGACAACAATAAATACCTATATGTTTTTTTTTTTTAATAAATTATGTACTTACACATTCGTCGTTAAGTTCCCCTTTATGTCACTCGATTAAGATTGTGTGAGCTGTTACGTTCCCAGAGCTATGAACATGAATAAATGAAATTGATACATACGGTCATTCGCTGGTACACGATGTAGGGCAGCAGCAGGATCGGGGGTGTTTGTATACTCAGAGAAAGAGTTCAGGAAATATGGCACTAATAGAATAGTAGAATAGTTGATTATGTACCCATGTTCAAGAATTATGACACTCTACTACTCACCAATGCTTGTCGATGAACTCCAAGGTTGTTTTTCTTATTATGTGAAGTAAACAATTTAATATGCACCATGTACAGCTGAAAAACTCTTAATTTAAAGTCTACCAGCACATTTTGCCAAAAATAATCCTATAAGGGGTACATCTTATATTTAGATATAGCAATCTCAAGACAGCGGAGTCTTAAGTTGTTGAGTTGCACAACAAGCAGTGTCAGAGTAAAATTTGACATATTATAATGGAGAATGTGAAAGGGGTCAAGAGGGCAAGGCCAAAGGCAAAACTTTGAGCAGTAAGTTATACGGCTTTTTGAAAAGTGAAAATACACTTCAAGGTCAGACATTTTGAATTAAAAGAGTTCTGCAATGTTTGCACAATGAAACAAAAACCAAAAACTGCAGTTAAGAATGTTCGTTATCAATGTTCTGTGCAAATTTCTTTGCAAGGTGTCTCAAGCCGAGCTGCCAATCAGGATGTTTAAGTCTTTTTCCGGAGTGTCTTTAATATGCAGAATATATTCAAATCCTGATGGAAAAATCCTCATCCAGTCTTAATTGCTTAATTGTAACTGTCACTCAGACCACTTGTAGGTAAGTAGATTTAAAGTCTGTGCTAAGTGCGTTTTTGGCGTTGCATTTGTAGATGCCAGAGTTCGTGAGCGTTGGATTCTGTATGACCAGACTGCCCTCCTCGGTCATGTGAATCCCTCCCTGCACTGTGAACCGGTTGTGTGGAACCAGCGTTGTGCGTCCGGGCAATGTCCACGAAATATCCGGCTTGGGAATACCGGTCGCCACACAATTTAACTTCACTGGTGATCCCCGGTTGACCCTCGTGATGGAGGTCAGCGTATTGGTGATACGTGGAGGGAAAACCAGGACTGCAACCGGGTAGGATAGTGTCGACGAGCCCAAGGAATTGGAGGCTTTACAGACGTACGTTCCTTTGTCGAAGGTGGCCACCTGCCGGAGTTGGAGGGTCCCGTTGGCAAAAAGAAATACCCGGCCAATAGTTTGAGGTTTGTCCAAGACAAGTCCATTGGGGAGGGTCCATGTGATTGATGCCTGCGGCCAGCCATCCACAGTGCAGGGCAAATTGAGATTAAGGCCGTAGGTGATCCTCATACCACCTGGAAAAGTACAATTATAATAGTAAGCAAAAAGTATTGATACAAGTAAAATCACAAGTGAGAAATATGGCCAGATGTGCCATTGATTGATTTAGTCGGGTTGAATTTACTCTGGTTTGGTTTCCCCCTTGGTACACTTTGTTTGGGCATATCTGAATACAGAAATTCTTCTTGTATACAGACATAAACTACCACACCAAGTCCTTTCAGAAGAAGTAGTCACAGTAATTTGGATGTAGTTTGGGATCTGGAGAAATATAGATCTTCTCCAGGACCTTTTTGCTGGGAAACAAGCTAACAAGTAAACAGGTAAACACAACTTGTATCTCAAATGATTAAAAGCTGTCGAGTGACTTTTGGTGATCCTTTTTGGTTCATTCGAATGCTTTTCTGTGTCAGAGGAAACCAAACAGAGTCAATAAACACAACAAGTTTACCAGTCCACTTGATCAAACTAAGGAGACTTCTACTTTATATATTTGAGATGACAAAACATACCTGTAGATCCTCTGATCACTGGCTTTCTGCCCGACTCCAGCGCATAACGTTTCTCTGCTTGTCCTGCCACATTCTTAGCGAGGCAACGGTACACTCCCTTATCGCTTGCAACCGGATGAGAGATCTGTAGAGTTCCTTTACCCAAATGATGTGTGAAGCGCTGGAGTCTCACACCGGGCTTTAACATCGTCCCGTTGGGTAGAATCCATGCAAACTCCGGGTTCGGCTTGCCACGAGCGGGGCACTCCAGAAATAACTCTCCACCGTCTTGCTTTATTGGTAAGATTTCAATATTGGGAACAGCAAAACTCGGTTTTTCGGCAATTGATGCCACGTCTAATTCCACCAAAAGTGAGGCATCACCCAGATTGTTTTTGGCCAAACACAAGTATCCCCCTTCATCTGTTTTCCTCACCCCTCTCAGCTCCAAGCTCCCGTTCCGGTGGACTTGGAAGCGACCGCCGAGGTAGGGTGTTGGGAGGGAATGCCCATAAGGAGTGACCCACCAGACTCTTGGTTCGGGTTTTCCTTCCACTCTGCAATCCAGAAGCGCCGTTTGGTAAGAAACAGCCAAGAACTTTGTGGTGCTCCTCTTTTTCACTCCGTTAATAAAGGGTTCTTGAAGTTCAGCTTCAAGTTTCACGTTTTTGACATCATCACCAGCCGAATTCCTTGCCACACACGCATATTTCCCTTCGTCGGCCAGTATTACTTTTTTCACCACTAACATCCCATCGTCCATGACCTGAAATTTGTCTGAAGACAAAGATATCACATCATTTCTGGGTGAGATCCACATGATTTTTGGTGTTGGTTGACCTGTTGCCTGACAACTCAACTTAGCTGATTCTCCTAACTTTACCGTAACCAGTGATTGGGATTTCAATGTAATTTTCGGAGCGTTCGGCCCCACTTTGACGCTTACTTTTCTTTCATCCTTGCCAAGTTTATTCTTCGCAAAACAAGTGTAGTCACCCTCGTCTCTTTTGCCCATTTGCTGAAGAAGTAAAGTCCCATTGCCAAAAATGACGTAGCGTCGGTTGCGAAGGCCGCTGTCGTCTGATTGAAGGGCGTTGTTGATTAAAGTTCCATCGGGGAGACTCCAAGTAACTTCTGGATCAGGGAGACCTGTTGCAACACAGTCCACCTTAAAAAAGAAACAAAGGAAAATGAGTGTGGGAATTTGAAAAAAAGTGTCATGATTATCCTAGGCTCATTTCTAAATAATTATCTTATTTGTTCGAGGTACTTATTACATTATTTCATTTCAGCAATTAATTAAACTTCTGCTGAAAGATTGTAGGGTTTATTTAATTTTTGTAATGTCTTTTCCTCTTTAGATAAAGCTTGACCTTGCTCAAAAGAATACCTGAAAATGTTCTCCGAAGTTGACCCTGCTCTGTGCAGTTCTCACATGTTCAATTCTTGGAGGGGTCATTAACACCTCCATCTGATGAAGAGAATACATTAATAAATATTATCAAAAACACCAGTGAAAGCATGGAAAATGCTGAGACAGTATTGATAATCGAATAACCCACTGTTACAGACGTTGCCAGCACATATACAAAGAAATAAAAAAAAACTTTTTCTTAATTAAGGGCAGACCAGAACTTGGATTCTTGACAATGAACATCTTTAGTTTGACTTTGACACTCATCAAGAAGGAAGGGATGCTTAATGAAAAAAGAGTTGGCAGCAAAATAAACCTGGCTGAAGTCGGTCCTGTTCATACCTGGAAGAGTTCCATGTCTTCCCCATTGGGCCGCTGAAAGACACACAGATAATTTCCCCCATCCAGCTCTGTTAGCTGAAGTATCCTCAGAGTGCCATTTAGGAACACTTTAATGGGTCTCTCCGGACTGCAGGCAGAAGGGGTTACATTAATGCAGTCAGTGAAGTAGAATGAAAACCAACATATATGTATGTAATTTATAATATGATTAGTATTGTGATGATTTATAAATTTGCAAAGGTAAGCCACCTGTATCGATGCTCCATGATGGTCTTGGAGGGTAGCTGCCAGATGGTCCCTCTTGTGGACGGAGTAGACTCTGGACAGTGGAGGTACACAGCAGATCCGTACATAGCTGAGACAGAGTGGCGTTGAGACGGCCCACCGTGGCGTTGGGTTGGGGGGATGGGAAGAGGAGGAGGAGGAGGAGGCTGGTGGGAGAAGGAGGGGGAATTTGCCCTCACCTCCAGCTGGACAGCTCTTTTGGCCACGCCTACAGTGTTACCGGCCAAACACTCATACCTGTGGGAGGATTGACCGCGGACTGGTGAGATCAGATCAACAATCTGAGAAAAATATTTTAAATGTCCTGATAACCTTTTGAGATGAAGTGTACATATGTATTGCTTAGGACAGTAATACTGTTTTGCATGAAGGTACACAACATCTGACTTTAAACGTAATAAACAAAACCCTGACTGTCCTTCGATAATTACTGCATGCCACTCAAGGTCAGAAGTTAAAATTGTACACTTGGTAGATTAGGTACATCCAGGTAGGTCAACTAAAGCCAGGAACTCCATCTTATAAAACAGCAAGTACACATATTCAACCAGACATCTGACCAGAAAGACTGAATCATGAATAGACTAAAACAAATGCACATCTCACCTCCCAGCATCAGCCGATAAAACATTCTTCACATACAGCGTCCCATTGGGGAAGACAAACAGCCTGCGTCCAAGAAACTGTGATGGTTTAACCTGGCTGCCTCCTGGGAGCGTCCATTTCAGAGCAGGCACCGGTTCGCCCTTCACAGAGCAGTGGACATACACACTACTGCCTGATTAAACGTGATTGTATTAGTTTAGATGATGAACATTTCACATCATGAAACAAACCTCCTGTCATGGGAAGTTTACGGACGTCAAAGTTATGTACAATACCTGGCTGAATGATCACAGTATCCATCGCTCCTTCGCTGATGCTCGGAGGCAGAGCGGCCACATGCAGATTATATGTGATTGTATCAGCACCTGCTGCGTTGCTCGCGATACATTTATAGTCCCCTTTGGTGGAGAAATTGAGAGACTGAATTTGCAGGGTTCCATTTTGAAGCAGAGATATCGGAGAAAGGGGAGTGTGGACGGCCCCGACTTCACGCACAAACGTCCTGTCCGGAAGAATCCAGGAAATTTGGGCGGGAGGTTTACCCGAAGCGAGGCAGTCAAGAGTCACACTTTTCCCAAAGTAGACCGCTATCTCTGTGGACTTGGGCGGCTGGATCTTTGGTGCCTCAGTCTGGACAGCTAAGGTGATGACCATGCGATCTGATCCGAAGCTGTTCTGGGCCGTGCAGAGGTACTGGCCCCTATCTTGGAGCTGGATGTTTTTAATGACAAAAGTACCATTTTGGAAGACTTCAAAACGGGGACCATGCTTGGTGTTGGCTGGGATGGTGGCACCTGAGAGGGAGGGCAGAAAGGATAAAGAAGCAATTATGAAGGAGAGATTTTAATGCCACATTTAAAAATGTCTGTCTCTGGCGTTTCCCAGTTATAGTATCTAAATATAAACAGCAGCAGGCAGATGGCCAGTAAAAAGAACAAGCTAGAAGCTTATTTAACTGTTGTACCTTTCTCTCCCTTACCTGTGGAGACTTTGGTCCATGCAATGTTGGGTTCAGGATTCCCTGTAGCTTTGCAGGGCAGGAACACATCACTCTCTGCCAGTACTGACACACTAGCAGTGTTCAGCGTGGTAATACGGGGCTGCGGCCCACCACCTCTACCTCCCAACACCCTTTGGAAAGGAGGGGCAGCTGTGGGCCACCGGGAGCTAATTCGTCCTGCTAGAAAGACACATTAAAGACCAAAAATAATATAATTATCCCTGATTCAAATATACTGCTCATTTTGTATTACGAACACATTGCCAAAAATGTCTCTTACCTCCAACAGGCCACCGACCTCCATATGGTACACCAGGGGTGGTGTGAGCACCAGAGAACGATGCTGTTGAGAGTTTAGCAGGGTTCAGAGGTTGCAGCTTGTGAATGTAAGAAGCAGTGGGTGCTGGTGGTTTAGGGTTGTAAGGTCTATGTAGAGATGGAGGGTTGGGTTCAGGTGTGATGGGGGATGGATTGCGGTAGCTAATGTGAGGTTTGGGTGTCACCATCCTCCCTAACTGAGCGATGCGTTCGAGCTGCGTCTGAAAAAATAAAAATTATAAATTATTATAGTATTAATCCGTTTAGCTGGAATTAAAACCCTTCTCTGAGAGCTGGATCATCATCATCATCGCCATCTTTAGCAATTAAACCTTTGTTAAGTCCTGGCCTTTGCTGCCAAAGACAATGTCAACACATTTTCCTGTAAACCAAATCCTAATTCCCTGTAACAATCATGAAAATGCACGTCTATACATTCAGTATCTCTAAATAGTGATGTGCTAACATGCTATGCAAATGTTAGCTTCACAGGTTTTTACGTAGAGAAGTTGAAGAAACTTTCCTGGTAACAAGTTGACAACAATTACTAGCTTGAAATCTACAAAACCAGCCAGAAAAATAAGAAAATATGAAATGATTCCATGAGAGTCTGTGGAGGGCAGTCGGTTAGTTGTCAGCATCTAGTCAGAGCTGGCCAATGCTACACAATGATGGGCTAGTCTACATACCATGAGTGAGTCTAGGCCATAGGTCTGTTTTTAACAGAGCTAACTGTTGCTCACTCACTCTTGGTTTTTAGAGCCCTTTTAATGCACTATATGCTTGGCCGAATGCTGCACACCCACAAAACCACGCCTTATCATACCTGTCTGTATCTATTCCTCAACCTTGATAGAAACAGATGGTCTCTGGTTTGGGTCTTGCCATCCACATGGTGGTTTTGATGTTGGTGATGATGATGATGTGAAAGATGGGGATTAGAGAGTGTATCTCTGGAATGTCCCGTCGCTCCAGAGAAAGTAGGTGTGGCTTTCACCGTTTCTGCGATGATCTCTGGTCGGTTAGTGATAACCGGGCTTTGAGCCCAGGGGTGGGGGAGAGCCCTGGGTTTGTGCGTGGGCACAGAGTGGGATCCAGGACCTAAAGAACAAAAGTATTATCACATATACACAATATCCATGCATTCCAACCAGGATTAGGGTGACTCGTCCTAACACCAAGCCAATATGATATATACTATATTTCCTATATTAATTAGTTCGATCCACTATCTCTTACAATCAATTACATTTGGTCATCACCTTGAAAGAAAACCATTGCAACATAACTATATTTACCTTGCCTTGGATGAGGAAAGGACCTTTGACCAGGCCAGGAAGGGTAGGGTGGATGGTAACGATGGTGTGAAGACCAGCGGGAGGTCGGGGGTACTTTGGGAGGTTGGGAATGCCGGCCCGGATTCACTTCACCTTGCCTTGCTGTATTTCTGTCTTGGGTTGTGTGTGTGTGTGTCCTGGAAGCAGTGGTTTGCCCACCTCCCTGTTTGACCTGATGGAGCCAAGGGTGAACGGGCTCCATTACTGGGAACCTGTGTATTTCAGGCTTCCCCTTTGGCTTGGTTACGTCTTCATCCTCTTTCTGTGTGAGTTCTTTTTCTCTGCCTGAATGTGAGGTAGATGACGTTTTTGCTTGGGTTGGTGTATTTTGTTCCGGTGAGGGGCGAGTATTAAGACTTGGTCTATTCGGTGTGATTAACCGGATGTTAACCAGTGAATCGTAGCTCTGCGTAACCCAATCTGTTTCAGATTTTTCTACGTCTTTCTTGCTGCCTTCTGTGTCTATTTTGTGTGTTTCTTCCCTTTCCCTTCCTCTTATTACCTCCTTTTCATTCTCTCTTACCAGATCTTCACTGTCTCTGCCCTTTTCTTCAGTTTGCGTTCTAATCTCCACCCTCTGTTTCTCAGATTCCTTTATCTTCACAGTGTCTATCTCCTTCTCTTCAACAGGTCTTTCAGTTGGGTGAGGAGTATCATCAAGTTTTGAAGTGACAATCGTCTTTGGATTAAGTCGTGAAATACCAACGTCTTTTTCTCGAGCTGGTAATACGATACGCCGACTGTCGAGATCATGAGTGACATGAGGGGTTTCACTGATTAAATCTTCCTTGGCATCAAAACTACCACTATCATTGTCTTCATATTCTTCATTGTATTCACCTGTATCTTCCTCTGTCTGATATTCAGCAGTTAAGATGTCATGGTTTTCCACTGTGGTTGGAACAGGTGTTGTAGTAGTAGTAGTAGTAGTAGTAGTAGTAGTAGTAGTAGCTGTAGTAGTAGTAGTTGTAGTAGTCGTAGTTGTTGGTGTTGTGGGCGGGATGGTTGTTTGGACAACTGTTGTTTGTTCTGTCTTTGATGAATGGTACATGGGGTGTTCCTGCGGACGGACTCTTCTCATTGTGGGTTTTCTACGCCTATAAGGAGGCCTTCTCCTGTTCGTATTACCAGGAAGGAGGATGTTGTTCCTTCTCCCCTCTCCAGGGCGCTTACTTTCTGACTGAGCAGTTCCAAGAGCAGGAGGGTCTGTGACAGCTTCAGTTTTTTCTGCCATCCCGCCAACGAGGCGTGTGGTTGATTCTGTACTTCTGGGTTGTGGAAGTAATAAAACATCTGGCTTACTTTCCGATGTCTCTGAGTCATCACCTTTCTTCTCCGTAGAATAGGCTTTAGAATTAGCTTTTGTGTTGATGGATAAATTAGTTGGCGCTATCCTCACATCAGTAGGGGTAGTAATAGGAGGTGAGTTATAAGCATTGGTAAACATTCTTGCGGTAGTTGTCGTAGTGTGTTTGGACGTACTTGTTTGGATAGTTACAGTGCTGGGCTCTGAAAGTGACGGCTCTGTGGGCAGACCAACACTTGGTTTAGCATTAGCTTTTGCCAATATCTCTGCCCAACGATTGGGATCTAATTCTTTCACAGATTTATTTAGTTTTCTCTTTGATTCTTTATTTCTTATCCTTTTTGAAAACCCATTCTGATTCCTTTGTTGTGTTCCTACCTTCTTAGGGAGCAGTGTAGCAAGAGGTTGTATAATTTCCTGGTAATCTCCCCCTGAACCCTCTCCTTCCTCAATGTCAACTGGTAAAATCTGTTCCTGTTTCGCCGTCGGTACTTTGGATCTATCGGAGGTCTTTTCTTCTCCTGTAACTTCCACCAGGTGTGCTAGCATATCAACTCCATACAGATTTGAGGCCAGGCAGGTGTATTCCCCTGCATCTTCCAGTGTCGATCTCCTTACCAACAAAGTCCCATTTTCCATGACTTCTGTCCGTCTTGTCTGTTGCGTTGGAAGAAGAATTTGGTTCTTGGGTAGGTACCACATAGTTTGACTGGGCTGGACTGAGGTAACCTCACACGGGAGAGAAAAAGAGTCTCCCTTTTCAACTACAATTTTCTGACCGTTGAAAGCAGTTGGGCTGAGTGATAGTTCTTTGATGGTGAGTCTCAGAGGTATCAAGTCCACACCGGCTATGGTCCTGACCATACAATGGTAAAGGCCTGAGTCTAACAATGTGGCATTTAAAATGACAAGTTCTCCTTTTTCAGAAAGTTCAATTTTATCAGTTGTCTCGTCCACAATGGACAAATCTGGAAGCATCCACTCCACTTTCACCTCCGGCAACGAAGTGACGACACTGCACTCCAAATTAACCTTTGAACCAGCGAGAGCAGACTGAACCCGTCCGGTTGTCCCTCTGCGAATTAGAGCCCAGGACATGGCGAGGTCATCGTCATCTTCTGATCCTCTACGGCCGTTGATGTGCTTGGTAATTACGGTGGTGAAATCCATCACCAGTTTCTTGGTGGTTGTCTGCTGTCTGTTGAGCCTCAACGTGACTCTTGGTTGAAGCAGCCATGAGGGTTCTGCTCCCAAGTGCCCTTTTAATTCAGTGAAATATGGGTAATTTTCATTTACAGCTTGGACGTATTGATACGCTACTCTGCTTGCATTTGCTTTCAGCTCACCTCTCTCTAAGATTGCAGGGCTTTCATAGTAATATGCGACTAATTGCCATAGATTCTGCAACGTCTCCCGATCAATTTCGCACTCGAGGGCAGTCACTAGTGATACATTGACAGACAACTCCCCAGGGGATTGTGAATTTACTATCCAAGTCATGGGTGAACTGTCTCCAGGCTGTCGCACATCACAGGCCACGTGAGCACTGTTTCCGTGGCTGTCCGAGAGAACAATGATCAGATGGCCCAAAGGTTTCTCAAAGTCACGGGTGTACGGAAGGTCCGGCTCCGATTCAGACTCAGGCCACACTGGATTGTCCCGCTGTTTGAGGGCCGAGCGAAGAGCCGGACGCTCACAGGTGAGCTTGGCTGGAGTCAGTTTGAGCAAAATGGTCTCATTCAGGGTTTGAGGCGAAGAGCACTGGGGGCAAGTTTCACTGGAGCCACGCTCCTTCTTGCATTTTATAACACCTGGTAGAAAGTGGTGAGGGGGGCGGGTGAAAAAGGCAGGACTTGAGGCACATGGAAACATTACATTTAGCGACTAACAATCATTATACATGTATACACCGTAGACATAGCCATAGGGAGCAATTCAGGGTCTAGCTCAAGGACACATGGACTAGGGCGAGGATTTAACCGCCAATCACCCTGATTGAAAAACGGACCTGCTACCCACTGACCCACAGTCGACCGTGTGGTCTGTGGATCTGAGGAATTGTAAGAGATATAAAAAGGGAAAAGGTGAGAGAGAAAAAATCTGGAAAATAAAACCTGATTCTGGTGTTTTAAAGGTTTGGAATAATGCAGAAACAATTTGATCCCTTCATGGGTTTGAGTTCAATGAAGATTATTGGATATTGGATCCAATAAGTCCAGGCTGTCACAACACCCTATTTTCAGATGTAGCACGCCATAAAACCAATGATATATTATCAGCTATTGTGTTAATACAAACAGCTAGCATGTGGGACTGGTTAATGGATATTCACAAAAATGTAACAAAGCAGCGGCAAATGAGACGAAGCACATGCGCCATGGAAAATATTGAGTCAGAAAGACAGATTGAAGAAAACAGATCGCATCTCAAATGCAGTCAATGTCTTGAGGGAAGTTGTGTCCTACATGTGTCTGAGTTATGAGGACATTATGAGGACAATGAATGCAAAGTTATTTGACACCACTGTGCTCTGTTTCTGGTCAAAAACATGTGTATGACGTCCGGAGGCATTATTCTTGGCGTGCATTTGTTATTAATATAGTTAACTGGTTGCAACCAGGTATTAAGTTGAACGTTTTAATTGAGATTTGTGTTCATTTACAGGTTAACATTGTTTAATATATCGTCTTTCACTTTAAAAGTCAGTCTAGTTGCTCAGAGTCTTGATCTTCATCCCCATTTCTTTTGTGACAGTTATTGTTTCTGGCGTCTACGGCTCACAACTGTTTTGGTTTACTCCCGCCGCCATACAAATGTTGTCTTGAGCTGCTGCCTGCAGCTGTTTTTAGTGACAAAGCTCTAAATACACATTATACACTCCCTGCTCAGCACCAAACAGCAGATAGACACTGCTCTGTGATTGGCTGGTGAACATAGTGGAGGGTTTAGGAGCTAAAAAGCCAGGTGGACACCAACGACAGAATAAAAGAGTGAATATTTGGACTCCCGTATCTGCCATGAAGCACGACTCCACATGCATGTTGCTCCCTAACTGCAGGATGTGTACATAAATAACTATTCGCTAACAAGCTCACATATGTTTCCCAGGAGTTGGTAGAACTGAACTGAAATTAACTGTAATATACTATATGGTGAACACAAACACAAGTCCAAACAACTTGATACAGTCTTAACATGTGGAAGTTGAGTTTTCTGCTCGATCTCCTTCCCCCAGGTGGCCCAGATAATCAAACAAAGTAGCTTTAAGATTAAAATGTGTGGCTCCACATAAGTGGAGAATTAAGGAGGAGTGTTTTAATGTGAGAAAACTGAATATATGAGCGTTCCTTTATGCATTCTTAGTTTTTACCTTCGTGTCTGGAGCTCCATTCTATCAACCAGTGGAGCTGACAGTCACAGGTCCAGGGATTATCGTAGAGAGAGAGGCTCTCGAGCCAGGGAGCTGTCTTCAGCGCCGCGGGAGGAAGCTGCTCCAACAGGTTGTCCGACAGGTGTAAGTGTCTGGAACAAGAACATTTTATTCACCTTCTGATGATGCTTATCCTTGCATGCAATTTGCATGGGGAAGGGAAACCCATATTACTCTAGCATCCATACGTTATGAGATGGAGGTATAGCAGCTCCATTCGTTTAATTTATCTATCGTTAAATAAATAACGGTAGACGCTCCAAAAGTAGTTCAACTTTCCAAAATGAAGAGAACTATCTACCGCCTTTTTTGGTTTCTTACTTGAGTCCAGAGGCCCAAAAGCTTCGGAGTAGCGACACCGTTATGAAGGTGTGAGGGTGGATCTCTTTGAGAAGGTTCCCCTCCAGCTGCAGAAGTTTTAGGGAGCTCAGGCCGGAGAAGGAGTACGGCTCGATGAAGTCAATGAGGTTGTGGTCCAGATGAAGACGGATCAAACCAGCAAGGCCCTCGAACAGACCCGGGGTCACTGATGTTAGCTTGTTGTAACTCAACTTCAAGATCTGGGGGGAAAAAAGAATGAGTGTTGCATTGACATTTATTCAAGATTAAAACTATATTAATAATTTAGCTGGCTAGGGGTTTTATACTCGGAGATAGGATAGAAGTAATCTGACTAGCTAATTCCATCAACGCCCTACAAAAGAAATGTGGTCATATTTAGTTTGATAGATGGTCCAAGTCTAAAATTAATTCAGCTTCTTGCTTATTTTGTGTCTTTTTCACGCTTGACAGCCAGTGTACACCGGCTTGTCTCAGCTAGTTGAGTTGGAAATGGCTGCCCGAGAAATAATGAGCTAAAAGTAGCTTATACATGGCAGAGCTGCAGGGAAGGCGGCACTGGTTACTTAAAAATATATATATAAAATACATTAGGGGCTATTTTAATTTAGAAACGTTATCATCTACACACCCTCCTTTATTATTCTTCAGTTGTTTTTCCAACTTTTTTTTGTAACTGAAATTGTGATAGCTTCATATCCACTTCTTATGTATCTTCTGCCGGATTAGAATCAGTTCTTAGTAAAGTTCTGATTGGACACATCTGGACCCAAGAGGACAGAATTTTAGTCTAGCAATCAAATTATTAACACATTATCGTCTCAAAAGGGGAACATTTTATCTCGCTCTGGCTTTGGACCGCACCAACGTGGCTCATTACTTTGACATATTTTGGTAGAGATATGGAGAAGGTAACACGCAAGAGGGTTTAACGCATATCAAAGACACCACATCAGCAATAAATCACTTTTAACTTGACTCAGATCCGTTGGAGCATTGGACCGGAACGGAATGCAAGGGAAACTGAACCAAACAGAACCAAATCCAATGGGTTATGGGCTTTAAGTCTTAATGATGAGCCATTGATTAAGAATGAGGTTCAATACACGTCATACGTGCAGGTTCACTTTCTCCATGGTCCATTTGGGTTGATGAATTCAGAGAAGTTAGGCATTGGTATTGTCGTTGAATGACCAAGACACGCATACACACACACACAAACACGCACACACACACACACATACCCAAACTGTACCTGTAGTGATCTCAGGCTGTAAAATGCCCCAGGGTGGACTGTGCTAATGTCGTTGCCATGCAACATCAGCAATTCCAGTTGTCGAAGTGACCTGAATTCTGACCCCGCTACCTCCGTCAGGCTGTTATAACTGTTAGAGGGAGAAAAAGAAACAGGAACAGTTACTGGGATGAAAGAGTAAGCGCGGGTCATGAGAGGAGTGCGAGGGGTAGGAAACCAATATTATTAAGGGTGGAAAGTTAGCTGTAAAGAATGGATGGAAACCTCATATAACCTTTAGCAGACGCTTTTATCCAAAGCGACTTACAATAAGTGCATTCAACCTAGAGTACAAACTAAGAACAACAAGAATACAGAAAGTAACATTTCCTCAACATAGTCGAACTACAAAAGTACCATAATAAGAGCTATCTAAATGCCAACGAAGTGCTAATCTGTGTTTTAATCCAGATGTAGTCGGAAAAGATGTGTTTTTAGTTTCCGAAGAAAGGTGTAGAGACTTTCTGAGCTCTTGATCTTGACTTTCTCTCATTCCAATCAAAGCTGGTTTTGTCTCAATTTAGGTAGTCTGGACTACAACATTGTGATTCACAGTAGATATGGGCCCAGCGTACGTTTAAAAATGCAGTTTATTTATGTTAGTTTTGCTCCAGGCGTCTATGTGGTTGCCCGGTATATAACTATATCAGCAGTCAAGATACAAAACCTTTCTCGGAGTACATCTGACAAGTCAATCAGATTTAAAATTGCAATACAGAACAACAGAAGCCAGAGCCAAGGACATTATTCAATAAAGGACCGCAGCAGAGAACATTGTCTCACAGCCTTTCATATATTTCAGTATTTGAGAGTTTGCAGGCTTTCCATCAACAGGATTTAGCACAGTATATTGTCTTTTAGAGTCTACTATCCTGTCGTGGGTTCTTAGGCTGCAAAACACACTTTCCCTCTTTGCGGTTACCCAATTGAACACATGTGGTGTTTCTTCACTGCTATCAATAAAACAGCCAGCGTACAATATATCATCTTGTGGTCACTTTCATCCAAAGTGTTGTTCTAAAATACACATATATTTAGTGTCGGGAACTGATCTTCAAAAAAACACTGGCAGTTTAAGTGTTTGACATTTATACCGTAACGAAAAGTGTTGCATTCCTTAAGTATCGAAGTGTGTTTAACAGCTTATAAGAAAATGAAACACCAACACAGACAGGAGAGGAGAGAAGCGGTACGACTGTGAATGAAAACAAAACATAGCCCCGTAGTATATTTCTGTTTATTCGGCTCAGGAGTTGTGAAAGAAACGCTTACGAGGTTAAACCTTGACTTTCATAAATGTTACCACGTTGTGGTACATTCCATGGCATTGTGCGTTTTACAGGTCGTTGCATTTTTATCATCAAATTGCACAATTCCGTCCGTGTTTGACAATTGTCTTTTGCACATCTTTGTAGTATCTACACAATTAATTGTACAAATGTGGTAACGGCAGACATCTCTCAGCATTTACGGTGGTGCACATGATTATACTCACCAAAAGTGTCTGATGTAGTTTCGTAGTATTCACCTTCCTACCTTTTTACTACCGCAAAGCATATCGAGGCTCTCAGTTTTTAACGTTCAACTTTCAGCAGGTCTTGATTCTCAGTGAACTAGACCTTGCAACCAAAGATGCAAGATTCAGTTAATTATAATTAAGCATAAATAACGGCAGATTATATGTGCTGTTTCCAATAATTGATAATTACTACATCAAGACAGAGTGCTTGAGAATGAGTTGAATCTAAAACCCCATCAGGGGGTCTATATCATCTTCCACACTACTTACTCAACGCAGAAGATTCTCGAAAGAGTATAGATGCTTGCATTTATTTCAGCAGTTGTCTTTTTATTATAAAGGGCATTGCTCTAAAGACTAAAGAATACCAGGCCTGGACTGTAAATAAAAACATTGCAAACATGCCCGGTGTGAACGTATAGCAACAGTTTTGCATTAGGCACTAAATCCCTCTGGTCTGCAGTCCCCCGTTTGCAGGGTGGTCTATTGTTTAGAAAGACCGATCCTGTTAACTCCCTCAAGGTTTGGTCTCCCTCCAAACGTCTGCTCTGCCGAAGTGTTCCTCAGAAACTCCTTCTATTCCCGGTATCACAGCCACTGCCTTCCGCCCCACACAAACAAAAAACATCAGGATAGCGTATGCAAAAGGCCAACATCAAACAATCCACTAGCAGAATACATGGTGCACTCGAAAGCAGAGCGTTTAGTTTTTCAACTGACGAATACAAATCCTGAAGCTAGTTTGCAAGCTAACGCTAGCTCCAAACGTTGGTTCTAAGCGCTAACATTGACTGACTTTTTAATATTCCAAGCTAATTGGTTGAAAGAGAAGAATTACTTGTATCAAATATGCACTTGACGGCTACACACATGATATTATCCATTGCAAACATTCTGCATTGTACTAACCAACCAAGAACAAGCTAAGTTCAGACTTGTATTCCAGTTTAATATAATGGTTTTGGTGGCTGAGCTTACATACTTAAGACAACTTAAGATAATTAAAACAGGGTTATATGTATGCGTTCTTGTTTGTATTTCAAAATAATATACTGCAGTTTAATGTTACATAAGAAGAGACTTTTAGAATTACGTCCAAATGAGTTTGCTGCGATGCTAACTCGCATAACAAGCCTGGCTGTGCTAGCTGGACTGCAAACTTCTCCAAATGTAACAAAGAGAAACACAGAGCTGCTTACACCACCCTAGACTTTGATACAGTAGCATCCAGGACTAGTTCCCACACAGTGGCTCTTTGGCTGTGGAAGTAACTGTGTTCGTCCACTACTGTAGACATTAAGCTAGTTAGCTGGATACGCTAATGTTTGCAACTTACGTTAGCGAGTTAAACCGGCGGATTTGAGTCAGTTTTAACCGAAACAAACGGGTTAGTTGTAAAAGCACTCCTAACATATGATGGGACAGCTGCTGTTAGGTTATATAGAGGAATATATTATATATATAATCAATAGTGGAAGTCAGAGACATCAGCCTCTCACTTTCTGTTGATGCCATGTGGAAAATTGCAGCATTAATTTAGATAAATTTCTGATTGTTTCTGATGATATATAAGATTTCATGTGTCTGTTCATTTCTACCATATGTGTTTTTTTATGGTGTTTCCACCTTGCAATATGTCTTTACAATGGTTGGATCATAAAACAAAAGCAAACGCTATTGCTGTAAGAATCTATTACTTTATTAAATCTGTCCTCCGGGGGATGGTGTAATTTAATATTAATATAACATTTGCTGTTTGTGAAACTCTTCCTCATAAAGTCCCAGCAGTGTAATGCTGGCTGTACTTACCAGTACATGCCTTCTGTATTGGTTCAAGATTACCAAGATTACCAAGATTATCTGGAGTTCTACTAATAGCTCGACTGTTCCCAAGAGCGCACATGGAGGCAGTTTACCTCCTTGGGACTGGAGCTTGGCACCGCGTTGTAGCTTTTACCTACTTACATGGTTCATCCCACCATTATATCCAGAGTTGGAGAGCTAATTAAAGCGCAAACGCAATGCACGTGAAAAGCAGCGATAGCTCCCACATGCCGATGGGGAGCCTCCGGTGAACGGCGTGGCTCTGGCTCCTGCCTGCCGAGCAGTTCGCCGTGTAAATATAGATCGTGTGGGAGACGATTATTAAACGTGTCGGTTTGTTGCACGCAAAACAGTCGCTGGGCTTTTTCGGTTGTGAGATGGAGGGCAGCGAACGCTACGTCCGTTTGGAAGTTATTAAGAGGTTTGCCCTTGAGTCAGCTCTGCTCGGCATGCTGGTGCGAAGCCCTTATCTTTTGGGTTGTTTAAGCAGATGTCGTCAAAAATAAAAGCACCGTGGGCTGCGTGTGGGAGTGAAGGGGTGATATTGCACTCTTTGGTGTAAAAACTGGTTTATTTTGTTCCTGTGGAAAGTTGGCGTGAGAAACGATGGCAAGCAGCGATACGTTCTCATGATCCTCACGATCTAAAGCAAGAGAGTAACTCCTCTGTAGCGTAAAATAAAGTGATCTCATCCTTGACAACCGAAAAACACTTGCCTCGGCATTTTGGTTTGCGAGTACTTATAGAGGTTGTTAGAGCAAACACTCCTCTAAGTCCTACACATTCCACTCTACTTCCTATAGAGTGTTTGGGTTTCTTTTCTTTCCCCTCGGGCTGCCACTCACACACTAGTCTGTCAACACTGTGTGTGTGTGTGTGTGTGTCCACAGCGATCGAGTCTTACCCGAGGTTGAGCCTCTCTGTGTCTTTGGAGAAGGTTTTGGGTACGGTTGTGAGGTGTCTGAACGTACAGTGGACCTCTTTGACTCCCGGACAGCTGCAGCTCTGAGGGCAGGGTGGGCCGGCATGGACCGGGGGGATCTACGGAGAGATTAACGACGGACAGCAATCGAACGGAGAGGTATCACACAGATAAATGAAGGTGCCATCTGGAGCCGAAAATGGTTCTTCAGAGTGATGACATAGAAGAACCATTTCTGGTTCCACAAAGAACCTTTCAAACCAAGGTACTTTAAAGAACCATTTCCTGAAAGAGTTCTTCAAATAACCTATAAAGGTGTCTCAAAGAACCTTAAATAAATGTTTCTTTAAGGCACCATTTCTGATTCCACAAAGAACCTTTCAAGCAAGGTTTTTTTAAAGAACCAATAATGGTGCCTCAAATGAAAAAGAATGGTTCTTCAGTAGGTGATGGTTCTTCCTAGAACCACAAAACCTTTTAAAGAACCATTTAAGAACCATTTGTTTTCTCTGTGTAGGGATACAACATAAAGAAGAGAGTGTGGATATATATATATATATATATATATATATATATACACATATTATATTATATTATATTATCTTCATCGCCAGTAAAACAAATATATATATATACACATATTTTCTTTATCGCCAGAAAAAAAGTATATATATATATATATATATATATATATATATATATATATATATATATATATATATATATACACATACATATACATATTATATTCACCACCAGTAAAACAAATGAACTTATAGTAACTTATTAACTCTTCTGATCCAAGCAGCTAATCCACTGCTATTAGACGTTGGGAGCTTCTGCTTTGCAGATTTACCGTTTGCCATAGCAGTGAAGAGAAGAGCAGAGGAAACCACGCTGCAGCCATCCTGCAGGAGACCTTGGCGCCCCACCACAGCGCCATGACCGGACGGCTGACCGACCGCTTACGCCATCAACACTCCTGCAGGAAGGAATGATCGGTTAGCGGGTCGCATGTCGTGCTAGTGTACCTGTTAAACCGGCGACTCGGTGGAGGGATGTTGGCGTACTGCGATACGTCGTGTGTCAACGTCTTAGGAAGAGATCGTGACATGTACTAACTTAGGTATATACTACAACATTACTAAGATAGTTTTGGCCGAAACAGCGGAAGTTCCGCGACTCATCGACTTCCCATCCCTTCAGCCTTGTGGGACTTTTTATCTGTCCCTGTTAAACGATTATGTTGAATTATACACACGATTTAATTTCGTCCATATGAGAACGTAGGGGAAAGAGGAAGAGAAAGAAAGAAAAAATGAAGAGAGAGAAAGAAAGAGAAAGAGATAATCCACATGATAGCATATGACTGAGAAAGAAGATAAAGTGAGAGCTGTAAAAAAAAGAACAAAAACACATGGCTGAGTGGGTTGATGAGCGTAGCAGCCATATTTATTCCAAACGCTTTGCCCTCGAGGTTAAGACAACCTGTTAGAGAGATCTGACTGGATTAAATCCTGCCAGTCTTCATTACACCTTTCCCAAAGTGTGTGTGTGTGTGTGTGTGTGTGTGCTCAGCAGAGCGTAAATCCTCTTTTACCGACATAATCCTGTTCCAAACGGGGATGTGTGTGTCGATTTGAGCTCCTTTAGCTGAAACGATACCGCACACGTTACAAATCAGGGTGTCGAGTGGAAAAGAAGCACTTGACATTGCCAGTTGTGGTTTGCTGCAGTGCCAGGTGGTTTGGCGCTCGCTATGTTAGTTTAAATGTTTAACGCACACACCGACCGCACATACCCATTACATACACCCACCCGCCCCCGAGAGAAAGATTGGATGGAGGGGAAGAAAGAAAAGCATTTGCAGGTACCAAACAACACACGTACATATTTTGAAGTCATTAGAGGCCAGTTTAGGGGTTTCTGGTTTCCCCTTCTATCTCTGGGTTCTCTCCCCGCATGGAGGCTAATTCGCCTAACAGCTGTGTGTGTGTGTGTGGGGGGGGGTGTGTTTGTGTGTGTGCCTGTGACATTAGTGACAGGATGATGGGGGAAAGTGCTCTAAAGTTTAACCTGGATGGTGATTTTCATGCTCCTCTCTGAACACATTCACCGTACAGCGGTCAGCCAGGATGAAATGAATGTCTTGTTCTACTATATATTTGAATTTTGAAGCTTTTAAAAGGAAGTGGCTTACTAGTGGCAGCAGAAATATCATCTTCAGATTGTTTTACAAGACATAGCTGGTGAGAATAAAAACAACATTCTTGATGCAGATAATCAAGCGCATGCACCCTTAAATTCAGATTACTTTGCCTCTCTAACGGGTCAAAGATTAACATTCACAATCCAAATATAAACATTATATGATAATAACCCTTTATTGAACCACAGGGAGAAATCCCCTCCTCTTGCATCGTCCACAGAGAGGTCAGAGGTCAGAGGTCAGGGTTAACTGACAGAGCCTAGCAGAGGGTCATTGTTGTGGACGATGCTCCAGTAGCTTGAATGTGTGCCGTCGGGTCTTTTACGACTTTGTCACCTAGTGTCCAAGATCATAAAAATGCTTAACATTGTTTAAAATCCAGTATCTGACTTTGGACCTATACAACAAAAAAGGCTAAAAAAAGGGATTCAAATAAGATGTATTTTTGTTATTAGTTTATTAAGGGAATTATTTATAAAACAATTTTTGAGAGTTATAAATGTGTTTAAAAACATATTTATATGGAAAATGTATGTGGTAGTATATATGAATATAAATAAATAAATAAATATATATATATATATATATATATATATATAATTTATTTAATATTAATTTTATTTTTGATTTTGATTTCAATTTAGGATAGGAATTTATAAGCATTTTTTTATACCTTTTGAGTCTTTCTCTTTTGTATATTATACAGACTAATATTGTATTGTATTTGATTTGATTGACTGAATAAAATACACAAACAAACTAACAAATACACCATACCTACGGCTCACAAAGAAAGAACGTGCCACATTGTCTGTAAATATGTGGTTGTCAGTTCTATAATTCAAATGACATGCTGAACGGAATGGGATGCATTTTATTAGGTACATAATACGTCTCAGGTAAGACTAAAAATCTGTTGCTGCTTCCTTTGACTTCACAGAGCAATAAAGGTGTCGCTCTCCGGTATCAAAGGTTACGATGATCACAGGTGAATGCTGTCCGCCAGCTGGCTTCCCCGCTCCCGCTCTCTAATGGCTTTGCCAGTTCTCCTGTGTTAGCACTTCGGAAACAGGAGAGAGGACAGGAAAGGAAATGAGGGGAGAGGGGGGAAAGATGGAAGGGGAGGGGAGGTATTGATAGAGAAGAGGAGAAGAGCGAGAGAAAACAGATGAGGAGAGTTGGGGAGGTGATAAAAGTGAAATTACTTTTTTACCCCGTGCCAGACCCTCAACCGACTGAGATAAAGTACTTCCAGTAAAGGAGCCGGAGCACTGCACCATCTGACTTCCTGCATTATCGGAATCATACGCTCATTGGCACAGTCCTTCACTCCTTTGTTTCTTCTACATACAGGCTTTTCTTTCCATCTTACAATCACCCACTTCTTCGGCGACTAAACTAAGCGAGGAGTCATGCTGATGAAGGAGAATTATGATTTGACGAATGAAGGATGGGTTGAACTTGTGGTACAGAACATATTGTAGAGAAAGTGGATCCTCATCATGACACTTTTGACTACAATGGGTTGAACATAGTGCAGCAAAAGCAAAAGAGAAAATCATATTATTGGTAGTAAAAAATAGTGTATTTCATATTTTGTCTGTAATATAGTTGATGGTAAAGTTTGATTTGAGAGGAGCCTTCAATTGTCTCATACGCAACTTCTGATGTAAACAAACAAACAAACAACATTTTTGACCGGTCAAGTTTCTGAGACTTCCTAAAGACTTGACCCAGCTGTCCGTGACGATGGAGCTAATTGGCCTGTTGCCCAAAGCTGTAATTGAATCAGCTGCCACTCTGAGATAATCATTTTCATGAAAAATTACGAGATCTGAAACAATTCAGTGTTTAAACACGGGACAGTTTGAGAACATGGCTCTGTGTTTATTGACAGTTTCCAGTGCGGTGCTCACGTTGACTACGCGGATGCTATGCTAACTTGATAGCCTGGTCCTTCTAGTTAGATGTCTATTTTCATATATAGCCTACATTAGCATAACTAGCTAACTAGGTTTGTGAGCAACCATAAGCTACTTTGACATTTTTTGTGTGGGGTGTGACAAACGGTTTGAGAACCACTGCTAGGCTACCAACGGTGGTGAGTAAAATATTAAGCTAGTCTGGTTTAGCAAAACACTAACAATAACAACGAGGTCAATACAATGCTAGCGTTTCCCAATGCGTGCTAGTTCCCTACTTAGTTCCCTAGCTTAGGCGAGATTTTAAGCACTTTTTTAGCATTGTTTCAATATTTAGACTTCAGTGTGATCAGAGTCCTTAGCATGGTGCTAATGTACGTTATGCACTTACCGTTTATTCACACCGTCACACACTGTTTGATTGGTGTTTGCGATATCTTTTTTCAACTGCCTAAAACATGTTGTTTTATATTGCTAATGCTCACACATGAGCTACACAGTGTTTTGCTTTTGGGGGAAGTCTCGGGTGATCGAGCGTAATTCGAACTAGCATGTTGCACCGTTGGTCAATAATCTAAATGATCGCTCCTGGTAGATTATTGCCGTCCGTGCTTAATTCTATTAAAACAGATCGAATAGCCAAACCAGCCCACTGAATATGCGGCCTGTGCCTTTAAGAAGGTCGGAGTATGGCCAACGCATCTTACCGTCAGAAGCAGTACGCCGACTGTCAGCCGAGCCACAGCTGCTCGATTCGAGACGTGTCAAGAGAAGACAACAATATGACTCCCACATGTTTTCATGCAAGTCTCAAATAGCATAAGCATTCGGAAATCTCTTCAAACGTAATCAGTCGGATTGTTTATTAATGACATACATTTCAACTTTGATATCTAAAGTAATCACGGGGATGTAATCCCACTCACTTTGTCCACATCTTGTAGTATTATATTTTGTATTCATGACTGAGTGAGATTACCATTTCATATCTGAGGGTAAAAACACTATTATTCAGTTTCAGAAGTCTGTTTTATTTACGACGAGTATAAAACATCCAACGGTACAAATACGGAACAAATGTCCATTTTTCTCTTTGTCTTTTGGATGCGATACAAAGTCCTCTGACTGGATGTTAATTAATCTCTTAGACTGTTGAATCAGATTCCTTTGAGGACTAGAAAGGCTTCCAAGTGCGGCCCGTAAATCTTGCGAGGCTTCAGCGTTGGCTCGCTGCGTTGGCACCGAGGGACGCGCAGGCGGCTTTGAAAAGCAACTCCACATTGCCGCGCATTGTTGAGGCAAAGTCGAGCGATGTCTTCCTTTTCTGCCTGTTGCTTATTATGACTGAAAACCCCGTAAATCGGTAAATCGAAGCAGCGTGCGGCTAATAAATACGTAATCATACCGAGCGTCTGTTTGCCATCGGTGCCGGAGTGATTGAAACGCGCTTCGCCAAAGGACCTGCTCGTCGTAAACAAACGTCTCCCGGCTCCGTTTGAGGTTCCTGTGTCTCGTGCACAGTAAATATTTGCAACTTCATATGAACATTAATCATATGGAGGGGGGGAAAGTCTTTTTACATTTCTGCGCTGGGCGAAAAACAATGTGTAGGACAGAGTAGTAATTTACAGAACTGGATTTGTTTTCTATCCTGCCTATTCCAAGTCCATCACCAGATTGGAAGGGGGGGGGAGGGGGGGGGTCCCGTGACACGACCACATCCATCACAATCCGATTGTCAGAGCGCGGCGGCTCTAAAAGCGTCACTTCTGCGACCTCTTGACACCTCTCGGACAACCTCGACTTCGTCAACTTGACACTCGGGGGGGGGGGGGGGGGGGGTCGTCGCACGTGTCAACTGCCTTCTGTTCGCGGTTGGAGACGACAGTGAGTGCAAACTTTTTTTTGTTCTCATTGCATCAACGAGCATCTCTGCGTTGCAACCGACGAAACACTAAAGTCATGTTCGATTTACGTCGATGTCTGGGAGCGGTTAACAAGTTCTCGTTGTAAAAGAAAATAACCCCACAAGAGACTCACCTGGAAATGTGCTGGTGAAAAGGAAACGACTAAAAGCCCCAAGACAAGTCCTTCAGTTTCCGATGGAAAGTCTCAGCAGCTTTTAGGAGGAAAACAAGTGTCAACAAAAACAATCCAAAGTAAATAAAAGTATCCAGTTGTTTTAGTCCTTTGGATGTTCGCTGACTTGCAAAGCCGCCGAGGTCCCGACGTCTATGCAGGAGAGGGGATGGAGCGCTCTCTATCTGTGTGTGTGTGTGTGTGTGTGTGTGTGTGTGTGTCTGTGTGTGTGTGACCCTTCTGTTGGTTCTTCGGGGCATCTGGATTTCAGATCACCTCCTTCTCGTCCCCGTTCCCTTGCAGGAATGCTGCTTCTCCATCCGCCTCCTACACCTCTGCTCCTTCCCCTCGTCTCCTCCATTCATCTCCTCTCCCCTCTGCTTTAACTACCCCTTCTCTCTCTCTCTCTCTCTCTCTCTCTCTCTCTCTCTCTGTGAGACTCTGGCTCCCATACTACGCAGCCAATCCTGCTGGAAACATGATCATGATCCATTCCCTTTTTTCACTGTTTTTCTCACTCCCTCTATCCCTCTTAACCCCCCCCCTTCTACCCCTCCTGCCTGTTTTTCTCTTCACCTGCCTTCACCTTTGCCAACTCTCCACCTCCCTCTTCCTCTCTCTCTCTCTCTCTCTTCTCCCGCGCCAAGGTACATTACAGCTCTTTTTGAGCACAGATTATCCCGTCGCAGTGATCCGTCTGGACAAATGAAGCCTTTGTGCGGCAGCTACACACAACGGAGACGCACTTTTTTCAGAAGTTGGCGGGCCGGCTTAGATCTACCAGTGACTCCCAGCAGGATGGGGGGGCTTTTCAACAGTCCAATTGTCCCTCTAAGCCCTAATTCTGTCCCGAATACATGCGTTGAAAACACCGCGGCACCCAAACATCGTCTGTGTTGACGCAGCCTTTTCACAGGATTCAAAGACACGTTTCTATCATGTGGAAATGTAAAGTTTGGGCCTTTTTGTTTGTTTCACATCGGCGGCCTAATAGGTTTGATCTTTATCGCGAACATTTGGAAACACTTAAAGTCACCGACCTGGAGTCAAAAGCTCCAAACAAATGTATTTGAATAGGTCTTTTGTAACCGGAGCTCCTTTTTCATTCAGTTTACTTCAGCTGGAGGAGAAAAGGAAGGAGCCGCCGTTCATGTGTGTGACACAAGCCGACGCTTGTTAAACATAAGGGGGGAAAGCCTGTCGGTGCGTAAGGTCTTTTCACTTCCCCTGCCACCTCCACATCCACTGTTTTACTTCTGTGCGATGATTAAATCTGAGTTAACCTTTTAGAAAATAAAAACAATAAAAAATGCAACGTTTCAGTGGAAATTAAAAAAAGCGAGATCGGATGAAAACTTTTTAATCAAGAAAAGAAATTCTAGCGCCAGAGATTCATTAAAGATTACAACAGAGGAAGAAAAATATAAACATATATGAACAATAGAATAACAATTAGAAGTTGTAAAAGAAATAATACATTGGGAAATATAATTCAATAGCAATAAGAGTAAAAAACTACAATAAAATGTATAAATTATGTAACAAATGAGTTTGTTGTTTGCATTGTTGATGTTTTAACGGTCCTCCTCCTCCACGAATAGATGTCCAAGGCTGCCTTTACATTCTTTTGGCCATATTTGGACTTCACTGTATCTGGAGGTCAGTACCATAAATACGTGAGTTGATGATTCTTCCCCGTTACAAACAGCAACACCAGAGTTGTGTTGAACTGTGTTAAAATCAGAAAAAGAAGACAAACACACATAAACAAAAAGGTAATCGTTGTCAAAATTATGATTTCTCTTTTCTTGGAGTGATTCATGCATCCCAATTGGTTTGGTTTCTCACGTTGGTATCACTTCTCACATGTCTTTTTTTTTTTTTTTTTTTTCAGGGGTTCAAATATGGACAACTTGATCCAGGTAGATTTGTAAATTAAGTTTCATTTGTAATTTGCCAGAGACTAAAAGCTTTTTTTTTATCCCAAGAAATTGCCGTGACAATAGCAACACACATTATCTGACGTTGATGCAACTGCAGAACTCTGTTGATTTACAGAAATTAAATGGCATAAAACAGAAAAAACAATATCAGACTGAATATTGCATCATGTTTGAGTTTGGTATCGGAAGCGATCTGGTTCCTGTTTCAGGAGACGGCTACACTTTGACATCACTCTCTGGGAGCCAGTAACATTGTACACACACACACACACACACACACACACACACACACACACACACACACACACACACACACACACACACACACACACACACACACACACACAGATACAAACTAAGCATCCTGTTTTGACAAGCTTCTTTTCTCGCCTCTTGTAATATTTGTTGGTGTGTGCGTGTGTGTGTGTGTGTGTGTGTGTGTGTGTGTATTTTGCCGCAATCATTGCACACATAAACAATTTGACATTCATTATGAAGATGGAAATCTCCTGTTCTCTCTCCGGACGATAGAACAATGAACAGACCGGGGGAACCTGGTTAAACTCATGGCCTGTATATGAGAAGTGAACAAACCGCTGATTTGTGCGCTGACATATTTCAAGTTTTGCTTTCCATCTTGTTTTTGGCAACCAGAAGTGACAAGAGGGGGCGGAGCTCGAAACAGATACTGAATAAGACATTTGTAGATGACTAAAAACACAACAAATTCACAGAAAACACAATGTGAAAGGGTTTGAAGTTACAGATGAAAAAAAGGGATGGACAACGCCGTGGTCGCGACCTGTCAATCACGACGTAGCTACGCCCCTAAAGCATAACCTGCTATATGTTCTATTTGACTACATAATTTACGAAATGAACATCATGCTGTATTGAAGAAGACTTGAAACTCACTTTTTTGAATGAACTCATTCAAAAAATGTTTACTGAGGGAATAAATCAAGATAGAAGTAAAGTCCTTTTCTCATAGACTTCTATACGATCAGAGGAGTCGCCCCCTGATGGCCATTAGAGAGAATGCAGGTAAAGACACCTTTTCATCGTCTTCCTACCTAAACACGTCAGACATTATGCAAAATAGATTAGATTGATGATCTATCTCTGGACCCCCTCACCGCTCTGTCAGATCCCATCATGCATTTATTCTATTGTAACAACATTTTAATCTATTTAATTTTCAGATAACGTTTTTAAACGCATTAAAGCAGAATATAAAAAAGGATATGTAAAAATTAGCAGTGTTGACGCGGCTAACGCCATGACAACGCACGGTTGCCACCAGAGCTTAAGTTAGGAAGCGGTCTTGATTTATCTTATCTTGAGAAAATAAAGGAAATAATGAATCTGGATATTTGCTTCAATGATAATAATCCACGACCACCAAAAGAAAAACAAACTATGTAAACGGTTTGTTTTTATTTTAACGTTATCCTGATTTCCAGTTCAGTGCAACAAGAGGAAGCAAATAATCTCCTGATTTAAACTCGAGGCAGTCAAAGAGTTTTCTGTCTTATGTTGACAGTTGTAGTATTAATTATTATATTAACTTTCTTATCCTCAGAATAAAAGAGGGCAATATTTCTCTCCATATTTACATAAAGTTGACAGTGTTTTTTTAATCTTTAGTGTAAATTAAAGTTGACTTTCTTTGTTTATTGTGACCCTCGTCTGAAGGTTCAGGGTACAGCTTTATTAATCCGTCTTCACCCGTCTGTGACGTGAACCGTCTCCTCAGACATTCCTTCTAGATCTCTCACCGCTGGTCTTCTATCCTCTTAATCTCACAATCTCACCAGCTCTGAATGTCTTTATCGCACAATCTCTCTCCGCACATATCCATAATCTCTCTTTGTTTCGTTGCCCTACATTACAGTCCTGCAGGCAGATAATGTAGATGTGGAAGCATATGCCCTTTGAAAGGAGCCCTCCGGTTTATTTGAAGGGTCTTTACTGCAGGGGGGGGGGGGGGGGGGGGGGTCCATTGCAAACATCAGCCGGTGGATTAGACGCCTGTTGACTCGAGCTCAACTGATTTTCTTGATTCAGCTGCTGCTCCGGCCCTAAACCGGTGCTATTTGTCAACTGCCCGTGTCATGAAAGCAGAAATAAAAAGTCTTTTTTTTTTCCACCTTGGGCTCCGAGTGATGCCGACGGGAACCCTCTGCTCTCGTGTCGTCGCCGCCACGCCGGCATCGTTACAATTTAATCCCTGAAAATGTTGCTTTTTAATAATGCGGGTCACAGAATCAACACTATCTGCATCAACCGCTGCCGGGAGAAACGGGATGTGGGCATTAAGGTGTGATACAATGCAAAACGTCCATCTTTCATACAGAGGAGCAGGACACACACTTTGAAGCTGTTTGTCCTCTTTTTGTTGTTGTTTTGAGTCTTTGTGTCTCTGTGTGATTGTGTGTCTCTTAGTAGGTTTTGTTCATCACTTTGTATATACTTGTAGCCATTTTGCATCTCGTTGAGGTATTTTTTCACATTTCCATTTCTCTTATTCTGCGGCTATTTTGCATCCCTATGCAGTTTTTTTGGTCTCTTTGTGGTCCTTTTGTTTCACTTTATATTTGTGGATATTTGTACTTATGTTGAGTCTCCTTGAGGTATTTTTGCACCTTTTCATAGTGTGTGAGTCTCTCATTTGTCTTCTTGTGTGCTATTTTGCATCCCTTTTGTAGTTTGCGTCTCTTTATGGTCCTTATGTGTCACTTTATAGTTGCTTTGTGGATATTTGTAGTACATTCAAGTCTCCTTGAGGTATTTTTGCACCTTTTCATAGTTTGTGTGAGTATTTCATTTGTCTTTCTGTGTGCTATTATGGTCCGTATGTGTCACTTTATAGTTGCTTTGTGTATATTTGTAGTAAATTTGAGTCTCCTTTAGATGGTTGATAGTTGATATGAGTCTCTTTCTGATCTCTTTGGAACTACTTGTCCTCTCGTCGTAGTCCGGATGTCATTCCCTGTCTCTCCTGGTTGGTAGACGTGTCTCTTTGAGGGACATTTTGTAGGTGAAAAGCCGAGCGACCCCTGACCCTTTGGGATCCTGGGCCTGTGCCCAGTAGGCCTGTTCAATAATCAATCCATGCTTTGTATATATCATCACTCGGAAAAAACTAATTCTATAAAATACCTACAAAATACAAGAACTGCCACATGCATATTCCCAAAGTTTTCCAAGAACTCCTGAGAAAGCTGCAACCTGCCACTGAAGACGTGTCCAGTCCACCGGTTGCAGGGTGATACATGGCTGTGTGTTTGTGCTCTCGGGGCCTCTTCCTCCTCTGCTTGCTCTCTGTTATTGTCTTTTATTGGACCTCTTCTAAGTTCTTTTCACTGAACTGTGCGCCCCAGCTGTGTTGATCCGTCAGCTGAGGAACAGAAGGAGCTGAAGGACGTGGATGTTCCTCAGCTGCTCATCTCCACCTCTTGTCACGCACGTTCTGCCTTCCCAGAGCCAAGACCCCCTGAACGGACCCGCCATAAAACCTGAATGCTCCTCATTTGCAGTGTGTTGCACTGGTTTGTTTTTTCCACAAGCTGAAGTTTCTGATTCTTAGGGAAAAAGGAACTACATTTTTGTTAAAGATGTGGGGTGAAACTGGCAACATGTTCCTCACATCCTTGTGAACATCCTTCTTCGGCATGACAGATCCGGAAGAATCTCGCAGTCTGATATTATTTTTACAGCCGCGATTGGATTTAACGAAAATGATGAAAGACAGACTGACAATCACAGAAAGTTATATTTAAATTTTCTCCTTTAAAGATGAACTTAACAACATGCCCTGCACCTACATTGTTATTGTTTTTGTTGTTTTTTCCCCTTATAGTATTTAGTATTTTAGTATTTTAGTATTAGTATTTAGTATTTAGTATTTTAGTATTTTAGTATTTAGTAATTTTGTATTGTATTTTAGTATTTAGTATTTTAGTAGTAGTATTAGTATTTAGTATTTTAGTATTTAGTTTTTGTGTTTTTTGTTTTTATTTTAATTTTATCTTTTATTCTTAGTAAGGCTCTAATGTACATCCACTGCTGTGATCCTGAACTGTGGGACTAATAAATGAATATCTTATCTTATCTTATCTTACATCTCGGCTGTCGAAATGTCCTCTTTACTTATGGGGATGCCCAATCAGAATCAGAATCAGAATGGTATTTATTGCCAAGTAGGTTTACACCCACCTGGAATCTGTTCTGGTGTATAAGGTGCGTACAGAACAATGGCCCTAAGTGCACATTGAGTTAAGATGTTATACTTTTGAAACTGAAACACACATGTTGTTTTATTACTTGTGAAAAACGTTCTCAGCTGTAAGATGAATCCATCTTAAGAAGTGGATAAGCCTCATCCTCCTTCACATTAAGCCCCTGTGTGGGATACGACTGTACCGCCCAGAGTTTACTGTAAGGGCATCCATCACCATGATGTCATCTGTTTGATGAAGATCTATTCGTTGGCATTTCTCGCAGAGCGAGGTTCCATCCCGTGAAACCACAAGCGTTCACATAATCACATCAGCTCACGCGTAAATTACATCACGGCACCGTCTTGTGATTACTGCATTGTTTTCATTTTGAACAAACCCCCTGACAGCCACGCTCGTCTCGGTCCTGCCTGCTGCGACAGGTTCCCCCCTCGCGTCGCACGGCTCCGTGTTCCTCGTCTTCATCAGAGGGTTTTCAGAAGGAGGGAATTGAATTCCTCTCTTCGAGATCTACGAGGAGCACAATGCTCTTCCTAATGTTATGCAACTTTTACTGATGCCACTTTGTCTTTAGACAGGACCGATCCACAGCCCCATGGGCCGCAGCACACGGCCTCTCCTGATGTCAGGGGGTCAAACATAAGGTAGTTGTAGTAGGGTGACCAGACGTCCTCTTTTCCCCGGACATGTCCTCCTTTTGAGACCTAAAAAAAGCGTCCGGCAGGGATTCCAAAAACATCAGGGACTTTGCTTCGTCGGATATTTGTGTTTCTCTGGGTCTTTCACAAACTAGTTATTGCGCGTTTAAAAGTTTTAGACATGGTATCTCCCTTACAATCCACCTTCTGGCGCGAGCTCTGGCTGAAGAGAGGACGGTCATTGGTCGACCGATCTCAGGGTTGCCAGATACACGATAATTATCCTCCAAATAATACAACCATTTTGAGACTTTGGTACGATACTTCACCGTCTCCAACCTGGCAACACGGAGCACCTCGCCGTCTCCACTTGCATTGTTGTTTGTGCGGCATGCTACACACTGACAGTTTATTTTAACAACAGCAAACAGGATTATTTCAATTAGTTGACAGGAAATTCATTTAAAAAAATTGTACAATTGTTTTTCAGACACTTTTTTTATCTGTTAAATGTTTATGGTTCCAGCTTCTGAAATGTGAGGATTTTGCTTCTTTTCCTTTTAATTTATTTAATTTATTTTTTAATAATGTTGAGGTTTGGACCGTTGTTCATAGGCACAATAATGTTAAGATTTGGGGGATTTTTATTAATAAATTGAGAAATGATCAGCAGATAAATCCATAGTAAAAAATAATTAAAGAAAAATTCAAATGTTGATTACACTCTGCATTGAGCATTTTTTTACGTAATACTTTAAGAACCTGTTCTTGATTTTTACACTTACATTTACAGTCACATGTTATCATTAAAAAAAGTTTAGATGCAACATTTTATACACAACATGTAATCTAAATGGAAAGTAAATCCTTTTCTTACAGTGCGGTGTGCCCAGAGAGACGCTTCCTTCTCCCCGAGGCGGAGCTCTCCTTGATGTCATCTGTGACCACATGTGGTGCAATTCTCCACATCTGTCCAGCAGCAGGTGAGGTCATGGAGGAGGATGACCCCGGGGAGGAGACTCTCACACTGCAGCCACGTGAAGGCAGTGGAACTTAGTGGAGCCCCGCATGAAGCCCCGCAAGGCATGCTGGGAGTTGAGTACCAACACTTAGAACCACTTAGTGATCTTTTTTTTGTGGCCAATACACATAAATAAATGTTATAATTATCACTAACTTATCAATTAGAATTAAGATAATAGTAGAAAAGAAAAACCTATTAAAAACTAAAAAAGAGAAGTGTTTCGATGCAGCATCTTTATTTCTATTTCACAATAAAGGAAGGAAGAATGTAGTAAAGATCCATGGTGGTGACAAACAGGAAGTGAGTTTGGGCTGTTGTCCATGTGTGTGTGTGTGTGTGAAAAAGGGAATTAGTGTGTCGATCAATCAATCAAACTTTTATTTCGGACTGAAGGTCCAGATAGTACGACACATTAAAATCTAATAAAATACCTAAAAAATGACAAGTAAAATACAGAGAACTACAAACGCCGAGTTTCAACGAGCAAATAGATGCTTCACAGAACAGATGCAGGCCCGGGGTCAGAAACAAGACACACACACACACACACACACACACACACACACACACACACACACACACACACACACACACACACACACAAACACAACACACACACACCTAAACAAACACACACACAAACACACACACACAAACACACTTAAACAAACACAAAGACATGCACACACACACACACACACCCACACACACACACACACACACACACACACACAAACAAACAAACAAACACATACACAAACACACATAAACAAACACAAAGACATGCGCACACACACACACACACACACGCATGCACACACAGACACACATACACGTGCACACACAAACACCACAGACACATGTGCACACACACAAATACGCACACAAAGAATCACACACACTCGCTAACACACACGTGCACACACACGTGCAGACACACGTGTGCACAAACATACACATACACAAACAAACACACCCACACCCCAACACCCCAACACCCCAAATCACACACAGAAACAAACACACACCACAAGCACACACACACACACACACACACACACACACAGACCGACTCCATGTCGATGCAGATGAAGGCCGGTGCTCCTCTTCATCATCGGGCGATCTGTCGAACTGCGACACGTGACGGCGTCCGGCGGCTCGTGATCAACAACAGGCGGGAACAAAGCGGCGCCCGGCTCCGTCAGGAGAGAAGACGATGTTTACGAGACAACAAAGAGATGAAGAGCGCGATGACTCGGGAGGAATGCTCACACGACCCATTTGTTTGACATCATTATAATTACTAGTATCTGTTCTACTGGTATTTTCTATTTTATTCATATTCGCTGTGCTCGATAGCGAGGAGGGAAACACGTGGGAGGAAAACCAGTGAGGAGATTGTCAGTTAAAACATCAAAGTGGGTTCTTGATGTTGGAAATATAGTTTTAAAATACACTTTTTTTTGCTTAATGCTTTTGTTTCTACATTATTTACAAATCGAACAATCAATTCCTCTTTTTTTTTTTTAAGAAATATGCAGATTCATCAATATTGGAAATAACCATTGGCGTCCGACCACGGTGGACTTTAATTGTCAACTTTATTATGCTTCACACACTTTTAACTTACATTTTTAATATGGGGACTTGTACGTGTACATATGACGTCAAGTCTTGCATAAAGAAGAAGAACAAATAAAATCTTAACTCTTAACTGGGTCTACTTTCTGTCTTTCGGGGCTCTTCGGCCTCGTCTGATGGAGGAACGCGACCGACCAGCGGCTCGCTTTCAACGATGTGGCCGTATGAAAATATGTAAGTCAGCCCTGATGGCTGCAGAAGAAAGAGAACACATGGGACACACACACACACACACACACACACACACACACACACACACACAATCAAACCTACATTACAGCACACAACAAGCCAACACACAGTCTGGCGAGCCGGTGTTGCTCTGTGAACAATTATTTACTTATGCCAGCCACCTCGTCACCGTCTGTATACATCATGGATGAACATCTCCCTCTCTCTCACTCTCTCTCTCTCTCTCTCTCTCTCTCTCTCTCTCTCTCTCTCTCTCTCTACAGATGTTCGCTGATCAGCCTCAAACTGTCTTTACAAATAAGAATGAGGAAAGTTGTTGGTCACAGGTGCAACACAGTCCGCCCACGTGCTCACCACACAGACGGAGGCCTTAAGTCCCTTCAGTGGAGGTCATTTATTAAGTTATTAATCGTGCAGTAACGCCCTCTTCAAAACATTAACGGTGAATAAAATAAAGGGGGGGGGGAGGGGTTATAAAAATGGACATCGTCACCTTGACGAAATCATCAAGACGTCACCTATTGCTTTGTGCACTTCGGTGGAGAGACACCTTTTCTAGGAACACCAGCGACCTGTCAATCACAGTAAGCCCCGCCCTAAAACATACCCGCTTTATGGTCTATTATTTCACTCTAAATGGAGCTTACTTTAATAAATGAATATTGTGCTGTATTGAAGAAGACTTGAAACTGGAGATTGAGACCATAAACATATGATTACAATGTTAACTGAGAAAATAAATCAAGTAATTTTCTCATAGACTTCAATACAATCTGACTTATTTTTGCAACCAGGAGTCGCCCCCTGCTGGTCGCTAGAAAGAATGCATGTTTCAGGACTTCTGCATTGGCTTCACTGGGCAGAAAAAAAGGTTGCTGCCTTAATATATATAATATATATATTTATATATATTTATATATATATATATAATATATATATTACTAAGCAATAAATATTCATGATTTATGGTAAAAAGATGTGGACGGTTGGAGAAGAAATTAAGCACAGAAAGGAGATAAACTGAAATAAAGAGATGGAAGGAGATGAAGATTAAAAACATGAAACTCCAAAAACTAAAAACTCTATATTATTTGTGTGTTTCAGGTTGGCGGGCTTTGACAGATGATCTGGAAAATCTGCACCAATCTCGCTGCACAGGTGTGCAAAATAAACTGAGGCGGTGACTCTTTCTAATGGCATTCAGGCTCAAGTTTTTTTTAACTAAACCTGCAGAAAGGTGTGATTCTGCCCGACAACAATCAACCGATTACCACGATAATCCTTCTGATAATAGATCCACGTTTGGACATTGCCAACATCACAGGTCAAAGTTCACACCTGTTCTGTTGCTGCTGCCTTCAATCACAGAATCACACGAGCAATTTGTTTCTCATTTCAGACGCCGGTGAAAAGAATTATTGTAGGCTCTAGAAAAATTATGTTTTAAATTTAAATCCATCTTTATGTATTTTTGTTAGGGTGTGTCAACAGGTGTTTTGAAAAACCAAGCTCAGGCCTTTTCTCTTATTTTGAAACATACGTATTGAAAATATATATATATATATATATATATATACTTAAACATTCGCAAGTTCAACTTTGAATACATCTGGAAAAGAAGAGCTAATTATTTAAATAAACTCACTGACTTAATGGATCTTTAGAAATCAAATGTTTCGTTTTATTCAATAAAATATATATTTTAATTTAAGACAAGACTTCTTTTTTAGCGTCATGTAAAATTAGCCTCATTTTATTCACACGTGATGTTCTATTAAAAATAATCGTTCAAACACAAGTTAATGATGTTCCAACCTGATTTATTCTATTCAGAAATGGGTCTTTATCTTTCAGAGAAGAATATTTTGTCTTCAAACTATTTATTAAATGAGTCCTTCATTTAATTTCCGAAAGCAACACTACGATACGGTTATTCAAAGCCTAAAGAACAGTGTTGACTCAAGACTTTGAGTCTCTTCACAAATGTTTCCTAAAGTTTCAGAAGGAACTCAGACTGTCCGTCCTTTAAAATAACGAGACGTTCACTTCTTAAACTCAGCTTCTCTGATGATGACATGGCATATCTCACTTATTAAATTGAATCAAACTCTCTCCTTTTACCAGAAATAATGACATCCATATAAATGTCAAGTGTTTAAAGCATTTTCTAAAGGTTCCCCGGTGAAACACGGCCGTCGTCATCTCATCACAACATATAAATGGTGTGTGTGTGTGTGTACAAAATAACCAAAATGTTTACTCTAGTTCAGATGTGCTTCATATTAGTGAGAGCAGTGTGTATTATTCCTGGTGTCTGTACTCTAACCTGAACGTTTGACAATAGCCTCCATTCTCATTGGCACCACGTCGCCCTCTGGTGGCGAGGTTCAAAATCTGCCTTTAAAAATACTTTCATATAACATGCATCGATTCAATAATTGTTTTTTTATTAAAAAGTAGACGATATAAAACAATTTAAAAAAGAATATTGACAAAAAAAAAGAACGTTTCTGGTTAAAAGTGGGCGTGGCAGATGGTTGAAGACGCTCCTGCTGCGTCCGCCGCCCTGCCGGCCCGAGCCCAACGGCCATCCGTTGGTTCCACAAGCGAGCGTCTGTCCTCCTCCACATCACCAACACACTCATTTAGACGTGTGTGTGTGTGTGTGTGTGTGTGTGTGTGTATGCAGTGGAATGAGAAGACGGGAAACTAGTTCCCGCTTAGTCCAGCCGGCTCATTCACAGATATTCAATTGTAGAAAGAAAAAAGAAAAAGAGGAAGGGATATGAAACATTGATATGAAAGTGCCCAGCTCTACACACACACACACACACACACACACACACACACACACTCACACTCACACTCACACTCACACAATCGCCTTTTCAGAGCTGTAATGCACACAAATAATGTGTACCTCTGAGATCCTGTGTCACATAATCCAAATCTTTGTTTTAAACCTCTGAATTGACCAATGTGAGACTCGTGGATCGGGGCGGACGCTCACAATAACCGTCTCTCCTGCACAGAATTCTGTCGGCCACTTTATGAGCGCAACAATAATCGCTTAGTTCGATTCAGTTGATACAACAACAACTAAAGATGACGATTAAAAAAACATCGCATCGCAAACAAGTCTGCTATTGGCACATCTAGGTGTGCACATCCTCACACGCACAACACAGTGTTGTTGTTGTTGTTGTGTTGTGATGCCAGTTGAAGAAGTCAAAACAATAAGCACCACGTCCTGTAGACTTGACACGGTGCGTGACCCCGTGACCCCGTGACCCCGGTCTGTTACCTCATAGAAAGGTGAATACTGCCGCGCCGCCGCTGAGCTCCGTGTGTGTGTGTGTGTGTGTGTGTGTGTGTGTGTGTGTGTGTGTGTGTGTGGGCTGTACAGAAAACCTCAAACGAGGAGGAAGAAGAGGAGCTCGCGGAGTCTTTTCAGTCCTTCCAGAATCGGTTCTGCTCGGTTTGGGAGACAAAGAAATCGAACGTTGCGAGAAACCGAAACCCAAAGCTCCGCCCCTTTCCGTCCCGGCGGGTCAGATCTCCACGTCGCTCTCTTTGTCGTTGTCGTGGTCGCCGTCGTAGAACTCGTTGGCCGCCTCCGGCCTGAGGGGGGAGGGGGGGGGGGGGTGGGGGTGGGGAGAGATTTTTCCACAGTTAGGGAACGGCGACGCGGACACGTCGCTCTACACACTAAAGGCCTCTGGAGGGCGCCGCTCTGGTCTCACCGCGTGTAGGTCTCGTCGCCGCCCCTCTCGTCGGGGTCGGGCTCGTCGGTGCGCTCGTAGCTCAGCATGTCGGACGGCACGTCGTGGATCTGGACGCTCGGCGCGTGGTTCAGCATCTTCAGGTTCTCGAACACCGACTGGCGGATCTGCTCCAGGTACTGCGGAGAAAACACGTCGAGTATTAACGCCGCGTCCTTCATCGCGCGACATGGAACTGTGTGTGTGTGTGTGTGTGTGTGTGTGTGTGTGTGTGTGTGTGTGTGTGTGTGGAGGGGGGCCTCACCGGTCTGGAGTTCTGGTTCTCTATCCGGGTGCTCACATCGGGATGCAGCGTGAAGTCCGGAGCAAAGTACTCAAAGTACTCTGGAGAGGAGAAGACGAGGAGAGGAGGAGGGACAGAAGACGAGGAGGGACAGAAGTGAGGAAGGGTCGTCACTTTGTACCCGGTTTAAGTTGTTATCATTGTTTACATTTAATTCTCAAAAGAAATAGCAGCAGCTTTTTCACGTGTCAAAATAAAATGAATTAAAATGAAATAAAATAAATAAAATAAATAAGTTAAATAAGTTAAGTAAAATAAATAAAATAAATAAAATCTATAGAATGAATTTAAAAAAATCTATAAATAAATAAATAATAAATAAAAAAACTCTATCGTAAGTGAATAAACATAAAATGCTGAACGCTTCTCGTCTAGTATGTTATGATGAACTCACCGCTGTAAGGCAGCTCATCGCTGATGGTCTCATCCAGTAGCAGAGACGTCTCAAAGGTCCTACGGGCAGAACAAAACAAGACATGTCGATTAGAAACAACAACAACAACAACAACAACAACAACAACAACAACGCCCGTCTTGTGACAACCTCAGAAACATGTGACCTCCACATAGGAAAAATAAGAAGAGAGAACAACTCACCAGCAGCGAGCCACGTTCCTCACGGTGTAGCCTCCTCCTCCCAGGACCAGCAGAGGAATCTTAAAACTCTTCACGAACTCCACACAGTCGCTGGACGCACACATTAACACAAGTCAGGAAAGGCCTCCCGCTACGAAGAAACTACAAACATGACCCGACGTGGAATGTGTGTATGAAAATAGTGGCACCAAAATGAGTCAGTGTTTAAAGAAGACAAGACATAATACTTAATAAGAAGGGAAAGATGGAACGATTGAGCTCCATATCCTTATGGGAAGCCCCGTTGTTCAATACTGCCATACACATGGCGCACACACACACACACACACACACACACACACACACACACACACACACACTAACCGATGGATTTCCAGAACTTTAAACCAAATTTCCATGACCAATAAACCTAAAATCTCCGTGAATGCACAAGAATAAACCTTAAATGACACAAATCAACGAGAGACAATAGTTTGACTAAAAGAATACACATTTGTATAAATATTTATTCTCGTAATCAAACTGCGTAAATGAAGAGATGAATATAACAAATTTCCCTGACTTTTCCAAAACTTTTGGAAATTACAATTCTTCCTCAAGCACTTGTCCAGGTCTGGAAATAACCATTTTAAAACTCCGTGACTTTTCCAGGTTTCCCAGGACGTTTCCACGGACGTTTAACCCCAACGAGGAAACAACATCTTTTATTTCTTTTAAACCCCGTCTCACCCGTGTCCTCGTATGCTGAGGTTGAAGCAGCCCAGCCGGTCGCAGCCCAGAGAATCTGCTCCACACTGGAAGGAGACAAGAACACACGGCCTCCGTCTTAGATCGGCTCTCCGGGACGGAGCAAAACAAAAAGTCGCTTGCACCCGGTAGATGGTCAGGTAGCTTATAAAATGACGTGGTCATTTTATAAGCGGCTCGCGTGCTGAAGAAGTGTGAGCACCCCTACTCTAGACGACCCGCAGGGCGGCGAGACGAGATGCCAAGACGAGGCCGACTGACCTGGAGAACGATGCAGGTCGGCTGGTAGAAATCCACCACCTGTTTGATGACCGGCTGGAACAGCTGCCGGTAGCCTGAACGAATAAAAACACACGCACACACACACACACACACACACACACACACACACACACACACACAGATGTTCAGTAACGTCAGCGCTGCCGCCTCTCCGCGCTCTCCGAGTCGTAGACGTGCGGGTCGTGAGCTCACTCTGGTCGTCGATGCCGTCTCTGAGGGGAACGTTGAGGCAGTAGTACCGGCCGCTCTCCGCGCCCACCTCGTACATGTCACCTGAAACCAGCACACAGGTCCAATATGACTTTCTACATTCAACACCAGGGTTCCTGCATAATGAAGCAGCTCAAGAATCAATAACTTCTTTTAAATCACTTCTTAAAAGCCACTGTTATAGAACTGCTTTTAAGTGATGTCCATTTATGTTTTTATTTTAATTGCCTATTTGTTTGGTTTTAGTTGTATTCAATGCTTTTATGGTATGGTCTTTGTTGTTTGCCGCCATTTAAGTTGTGTTTGTGCTTTGTTTATCTGTAGAGCACTTTGTAAAAATTGTTTTTAAAAGTGCTATATAAATAAAGTTATTATTATTATTATATGAGAAGCCAAACATCACAACAAATACGTCTCCTGCATAGACATCCATGCATTTTCTTAGCTGTACGTAGTCCGACATTTAAATAAAAGAATGTCGCAGTGAGCAGACGTGTTATTCGTCTTGGTGTAGAGTACAACTCAAAGTTAAATTGCCATGATGAAGACGAGGGGCACTTTCAGCTGACGTGCAGAAATGGCCAGGTGACTGTCCTCCACCATTAGAAGGCATCCGTACCCGTTCCGGGGAAAAAGTAGTTCCCGTATTTGTGGAAGGACACGGTCATGACGCGGTCGGTCAGGTAAAAGGCTTCCTGGACGCCGTCGCCGTGGTGAATGTCGATGTCGATGTACAGAACTCTGGGGTGGTATCTGGAACGCAGAGAGAGAGACGATCTTTAAGAGGGACACGGGACACGGCGTCAACACGTGACCGTATGAGAAGTGTCCTCTCTTACTTGAGAAGCTCCAGAATACTGATGACGATGTCGTTGACGTAACAAAACCCAGACGCCTGCAAAAAAAACAGAAGAATCTCGTCAGTCCTTCAACCAGATACGGGTAAATGCAAAAGACACGAGAACAATGTACGGCACTGTGTTCCGACCTCAAACTTCTTGGCGTGATGCAAACCTCCGGCCCAGTTGATGGCAATGTCGCATATCTGGAGAAACAGAGCAATCAAAGTCAGTTAAAGAAACAAAGCCACCGCTGACTCTGGATCAGTTTAACATGAAGAGAGATGTCCAGTGATCCAGACGTTCATCTCTAACTCATCCCAGGAAGTGACCATAGCAGCCGAAATAACACAACAACTCAAAAAAGATAGACAAGACCCAGGGTTCTTACACATTTTGACCAATGGATTTCCATGATTTTTCCATGACTATTTCATGACTTTAAACCAAATGTGTATGAACAAACTGAAATCTCGGTATAAACATGAACAATTTAGAACACTGTGCGTATTGAGAGCGTACGCCGGCTTATATTTTGAGCGTCTTTCCTTAATAAACATTAATTATTTCAAACTCGGTGTAAATGAACATGTGATTATGACACATTTCCATGACTTTTCCAAAACTTTTATGTTTTTTCCATGACTTTTCCAGGCCTGGAAATGACCATTTTAAAATTCCATGACTTTTCCAGGTTTTCCATGACCGTACGACCCCTGAAGACCACTGGTTTCCCCCGCCGGCAATACCGATTTCAGCCACTGGTTTACGTGGGCGTCTCACCTTGTGGTTGAGCTGCGTGGCGCCCTGTAAGGAGGCGCCCGTGTACCTGGAGCAAAACTCAAAAAGGCCTGGAAACACAGGGCTGAGAGAACACACACACACACACACAAACACACACACACACACACACACATACACACACACACACACATTTTAGTCATGGTTTAGTCCGTCCTCTAGTAACCATTATAGATGACCTGATATCCAATGACTGAGTCGATGGGGATTTCAGATGCTCGGACAATAAATTGCAATAGTGTACAAAATAAATCAAAACATTTTAAGGAATTAAGAACTTTTTAGAACTCACCAGTCGTCTCCGACGTTGAACGTGTTGAGGCTCTTGGTGAAGCCCTGCATGTTGTTGGGGCTGACCTTCTGCAGGAAGTCGATGTAGTCCTCGGAGTGGAACCGGCACATGTCGTGCTGAGACGCTTTGTACGGCTTGAACACCTAAAGGGGGGGGGGGGGGGGGGGGGGGAGAGCAGTGTGAGACAACGTGCTTGTTGCCGTGCCGGCTTCATCTCGTCTCGTGTTGCTCACCATCATCTTCTTGTAGAGTCCGTAGTGCAGCACCAGACTGTGAGTCAGAGACAGACGGTGGGGCTTCATCGGGTGACCGGCACCTGGCAGACGGGGACGGATTATACGTTACGGTGCAGACGTCTCACGGCGCGTTAGAGACGTTTCCATGACGCCCGACGTGGAAACAACAGGGTTCTTACACATTTAGACCGATTGATCTTCAGAACTTTAAACTAATCTCCATGACCAAACTGACATCTCGGTAAAAACATGAACAATTTAGAACATTTTGTGTATTGAGAGCATACGCCGGCTTACATTTTGAGCATCTTTCTTTAAAAAAGATATTAATTATTACATTTAAAGCATTTAGGTCACATACTAACTATTTTAAGGCATTTAGATCACACAATAACTACATTTAAAAGCATTTAGGTCACATAACAACTACATTAAAAATATTTAGATCACGTAATAAGTACATTTAAAGCATTTATATCACGTAATAACTACATTTAAAAGTATTTAGGTCACTTAACAACTACATTCAACACATTTATATCACGTAATAACTACATTTAAAGCATTTAGATCACGTAATAACTACATTTATAAGCATTTATATCAAGTAATAACTACATTTAAATCATTTAGATCACGTAATAACTACATTTAAAGCGTCTCGGTCATGTAGGATCTGCTGAGACTTTTGAGCATTTTAATTACTGGCAAAACACCCAACTTGACACCCGACTCGACTCGAGCAAAACAAACGTTATATAATGTGCGCAATGCGTCGCGATGCTCCGGTGGATAGCTGTGTGTCTGTCTGCGTAACGCGCATCCCAAAGCACGCAGAGGAGGAGCGTGAAGTGTTAAAGTAAAAGATCCGTAAAGCCGCGTCTCTGGAGCCGTTAGCATGTTAGCATGTGGCTAACGGCTGCAGCACCGGTCCCCTTTGTGGGCCCTTTCGCTGCGGTAACCACACTCACCGTAATGAAAGTTGCCCACGTCCGGGTCGTAGAAATAAGAGGTTCTGTTGCTCATCTTGAAAGGAATATCTTCCGACTTGTCTTCGCAAAACCACAACCGTTTCTTGCCGCTATAAAACACACATTTTCCTTCAATTAGCAGAAAGCCGCCATTGTAAACACAAACTTGCCTACGTCATCAGACGGGGACCGTCATGACGCAGAGGGGGAGGCGGCTGGCGACTAAAAGTGACGTTTAAAAATAAAGGAAAAAAGTGTTTCTATAGGGCCAGATCAGTCTTAATAATTGCAAATACACAGACTCACAAATGCAAAGACACAAATATGCACAGAATAATTCACAAACATATTCGATTCACAAATGCACACATGTATATTCACAAATACACACACTGCAGTAGATTGCTGGAGATCCTGACAAACTGCACTTTCCTTTCTCAGCGCTTTACTTTGTTTCCCCCCTGTATATTTAGTATTAGTATTTAGTTTTTAGTATTTAGTTTTTTGTGTTTTATATTTATTTTCATTGATGCTCTGATGTGCACCGCTGCTGTGATTTTTGAAATGTCCCCACTGTGGGACGAAAAAAGGAATATTATATATTATATCATATCATATCAAATAGATTACAATGCACTCATAAATGAATTGCGATTTATATAAATGTAAAAGAAAAATCACATATATTTATTCTGGTTCATACCACAACTTCAAAGAAGTCCCCTCTCCTTTGTTCCGGAAGTCCACTCCTTATTTGTCTCAAGACCTCGAGACCTTGTATCTACTTAAGACAAATGAGTTGTAATGACTAAATATAATAACATGTCTCCATTACCTTGAGTCACAGGCTGAGCAGCTTCTGATACGTGCAGTTCTGATGAGGAAGAAGAAGACTCACTGTTTCATATACCAACACATTCAGAAGAGAGCATCCTCTCTGCATCTGCTGCTTTATTTGGGCTAAAGAATTATTATTATTATTTGTTTGAACACGTAATCTAGCAGCGAGATGACACTAATTGATTTCTCCCTTCTTCTACGTTCTCCTCAGACTCTCAGCCTTTGCTTTGCTCATGGAGTTTTGGACAAGTCTCATTTCTTCCTCCAGTGTGGTGCAGCATTGATAAACGGGGAATTACTTTTGACCCAGACAGACTCTTCTCCTCTGACCGCTCAACTGTGGCGTCATTAAATGGGGACAGCACTCTCAGACATTCTGCAATAATGTCATACCGTTCAGATGAGAGTGGAGCAACGTCGGTGCGTAGAGCTGCCAGAGCTGCTCCTTCAGCTTCCCTGAGGTCATAAATATGTTGGCTTGGCTTCAGTGCTGGCCGGCACATTTGCTCCTGCAGCTGTGTCAGCCTCTCTCGTAAAATGTTGCCAACAAAAAGGGATTTTAATTCAAGTGTCTGCAGCAACAACAAAAAAGCAGTATTTGAAAAAATGTCATTAATTAAAATGGATTAACGGGGCTCCTCATACCTGGCTAACACCCAGATAATATATGCAAGTCAGGCTTTTCATTATTGTTGACAAAATGACGTCCAAAGGTTCCACTATGTGGGTGGTGTCACACTGGTTTGCCGTCTGATTTAAGGACATTTTAAAACTGGCCTAAAAATTTGTTTTTATTCTCAGCTGGAAGGAACCTCTAATGTCTGACTTAACATGATTCCAATCTAGGTACATAGAAGTTATTAAGTTATTTCCGCGATCAAATCCGCGTCGGTGAGCGGTTCACCTTTTACATTTGTAAAATCTTTGTTTCCAGTACTACAATTCCTGAGTAACTGTAATAACTGAGTTAAAATACTTATTACCTTCGCATTGAGAATGCAGAAGGTAATGTTTTCGCCGGCGTGTATTTATTTATTTGTGAATATGTCCGTCCGTCCGTCAGTTATTCGTCTAAATCAGACAAAACTGAGCCGATTCTTATGAAACTTGGTGGGATGATTGGTCATGACCCAAGGAACAATCAATTAGTTTTTGGGAGTGATTGGGTCAAAGGTCAAGGTCAAGGTCACGAAAAGGTGAAAAACGTATATGCGAAGGTATGCGCTCTACCGAGTGCCCATTCTAGTTTTTAAAATGTTTTCTCTTTGAATGCAAAGAGACCTTCCAAAACGGTGGTCACTTTAGTGGTTTTGTGCCTTGCCTGTGCACTGACCTGTTCATTATGATCTCATCGGTGTCATTTGTAATGAGGAAAGCCCAGGTGGCTTGTTTACCTGAGCCTGTAAGCTACCGTCTGTGAATAGGGTGAAGGCAGGTCTCAGCTGCTCTTTAGCAACGAGTCGGTTCTCGTTTTTCGTTTTCTATTGTTGCAATCAGTTGACAGCTGGAAGTCTTTAGATCTTTAGATCCAAGCTCCATCTTCAGCTTCTCCACCTCAATTATTTTTATTATATATATATATATATATATATATATATATATATATACACACACAATATATATAATCTATATACATATATACATATAATCTATATATATACACACAGTATATATATAATATATATATACATATATAATGTATAATATATATAATATAATATATATATATATAATATATATAATAAACTGAATTGAAATGATATAACCCTGTTGTTCTGGGTGGGTTCAGTGAGGTTGATGTTTGAATGTGTGATGCATTTGGCAGTAATGCTGACCTCTTTGACTAGAGTTTCCATATCCCGCTCGTCTAAAATACATAATCTGCCCACATAATATACAAACCCTAGAATTGTGTGCAACCTCGTCACAGAAAAAAACTTTAAAAAAAGAAACGTGTTTCCAAACTCCTTTTAGACACACGATGGCACTGTTGCTCTGCGATGTAAAACACTGAATCACACTGCACCAAGACTGAAAAAGATGTAAAGCCCCTCCACTCACATCTCAGGTTGTTCATCATGTCCTGAATCGAAAAATCCCTCCCTGCATCTTTTTCTCTCAACAACCCACACTTAGAGTCCTGGATTCCGACACGTTTGGGACCTTTATTTCCTTTCACGCCGAAGCGTATCGCCGCAACAGTCCTTTCAGAAGATGTGAAGGAATGTTGTGTGAGGGGTGAAAGGTGCCAACAAGTGAGACGGAAGGAGGGATGATGAGAGAGTAGAGTGTGTGAATGTCAAAAGCATCACTGGGCGGAGAAATTGTAGAGGAGTGGGTGTTGCACTTTGCAGAATGTCACGGCTCCAGTAAGTATTGGTCACAGCGAGCCGTGTTGTCTTGTCTGCTCTCTTATCATCTCTCTCTCTCTCCACTATAACTGTAGATTTCATATTTTGCTCTCTGGCTCACTCTCCCTCCTTTAAAATAATGTTCCTCCTCCCGCTTTCACCGGTTTGATTGATTGCTGTATTTCCTTTTTTCAAAGGGCTTCGGCTACAAGAGATTGCGCCTCAGGCTACACAGGGTTCACTTTGCAATGAGCGACAACATTTCGAACATCCCTAATATCAAGTCAAAATTATTCTTGTCCAATTGAAACACATTTTAAAGACCACTTTCCTTTCTTTTTTTTAATCGAACATGGGTGGAATAGCCAAGCCAACTGGTTCGGTTTCCAGTTTGCAACTTTTAATTTGTCTACCGTTTACAGGCAAGATTGCAGACATGCAAACTATACCGGCTACTCGCATCGTAGCCCAGTTTAGTTTCACTTTAAACAAGTTGATAGAACAGTCTCATAGGATCCATTGGACCTGGATGGGTCTGATCCCCCCCCCCCCCTCTCTACCTCCTTCTGTCTCATGGACTGGAGGTCTGGAGCGTGGACCATGCCTACTACTGATTTTTCATACATCGTCATATTCATTGAATGTGTTTATGTAATGCTTCATCCTGTCCATCCTGAAGGTTCTTCCCTTTTATTTCACCATGAAAGTTTTTCTTTTGTAATTCTTGAATTAATCCGATGTGAGGTCAAAGGTCAGGGATGTTGTATGTGTACAGACTATAAAGCCCTTTGAGGCACATTTGTGATATTGGGCTATATCAAATAAACTGAATCAAACCTTTTATTCATTAAAAATATATCAAATGTATAATTTTGGCAACATTTCAAAATGTTGCTTGTCAGTTGAATAGACACATAGCTCAGCGTTCGTCGTAATGCAACAGCGGGCCTCACTGATGTTTTAATAGAGCTCTATGGCACAGAAACAAGACTTATCAGGCTTTGATACGCACAACTACTCGGTAGCTGTCAGGATACATTCACTGTTGGCTTTGGTCATAGAGCTGTCATGAATATTTGTAAAACTAGTTGTGTGCACACAGGATTGAGCCTTTGTTCATTTGCAAGAACACGATCAATCTCGCACTGCTTTCACAGTAACAGGTTTTATTCGGCAGCTGTCCTACCTCCAAGAGCCAAATCCATTACTACCTTTAATCCTGCTCGCTTTTCATCAATTAAACACACTCACGTCGACTCCTTAATGTTACAGCTCTCCCTTTATCCTTCTGTTGCTCCCTAGACTTACCCTCTTTTAACACAAACAATGCCCTTTTCCGAAGACTGTTGTGCATTTAAATTAAGCCTCATTTAAACAAATAAGCAGTTGGTCTTGACTCATTACACAAGAGTCAAATTGGCCGGTGTCCCACAGGGTACAACACCGCCCTGTGGGACACCAGGCGGTGTTTTACCCCGGCCACACGGCAAACTGTTGCATTGCTCGTATTGGATTATTTCAATGCAACTTAGTCTCTAAACGCACAAAATCCTGATTTGAACACCTTTTTTCCCCCCGTCCGCTGGTGGTATTCTCTAGGAAGGGAAAATAAAAACTTCTATTGACTGTTTTGCTTTGGAATTTATTTGACTCTAATTGAGGCGCCTATTGCAATTTCAACAATTTGCTTTAATCAGGGTGAAAACAGATGTTTCCAAGAGCAAATCAACACTAATACTGCGTTGCATAAACATTGCATTTATCCTTTTGATTGCGAGGCCATTGTAACAAATCCCCCGTCCCCCCAAACAACTGCAGAAAATAATCTAATGGTTAACAACTCTTTCAAACTCATGTCTGATAAGACAGCTAAAGACCTAAGGACAAAGCAGCAGTTTAGTGTGAGAGGAGCAATAGAGTGGATTAAAAGCAACAGCCAAATTGACCTCTATTTCAATAATGATGGAAGAACAATAATAATGGGGAATCAATGCTATGGAAATACCTATCCAGGAAATTGATGCCCTTCTGAGATGTGATCTAGTGGCTGAACCCAAAGCAGAGCTCAAGGTACTAAATCTGTTTTCACTTAAGGCTGATTGATCAAAGCAAGGACATGAGGTTTATTTATATCCACAGATTCGCCTTCTATACTTCTTGCACATCTGGTCGTAGTTATTTCAGCACCTAGCTGGCAAGTGTAAATGAAAATGTCCAGTCTATTCTTATTCCTTGAATTTGTAGGTATTTTCACTCTGTATCTTCCTGGTGGTCGTGTATATAAGAAGACGTAGTCACTGATGTTATTCATCGGTCCGTGGACTGAGATTTTAAAGTTTCAATTTCAGTGATTTCTTCATTGGCATCTTGGAATACGTCGACATGTTTTTTTGTTTGTTGCAACCAATAAATTAAAGTTTGCATATTTGGAATAAGAAGTGACTTGGGGTGCATCCAAAGTCTCTGAATTGCATCCCTGTTTCCCTCACTTGTGTCTTAGTCCCTCCGCCCGGGGATGAATGAAGAGACGTAAGAAAACCATGCAAGGAGGGAGGAAACGGGGAAATGGGTTTAAAGAGAAATGAGAGAAAGTCGTTTCTTCGGAAGCACCGCGTGAAATGACGTCTGTTTCTGAAGCTGCAGCTGATCACAGCCGTCGGTCTGCTGGGGAGACTTATGACTTATGAGTTTTTCTGAACGCATGACACTGATGAATACTTGGATTGCAGATGTGGAACACCTGCATACATTTACTGTTCCCTCTTGTCCCCTGGGATTGCTTCCTTTGACTTTTCTAATGGCCACAACCTCCGGGGTCTGAAAAGTAGAGGCAATGACAAAATAACTTGCATACCTCTCACTTGATGAGTTTAGGGTCTTTCTATAAGTCTTCTTCAATACAGCCCGATGTTCATCTAGTAAAGCCATTAAGAGTCAAATGGAGCAGGGTATGCTTTAGGACGGGGCTGTGATTTAGGGTTAGGGTTAGGTTATTAGTCTTGGAACCCTTATACGGTGCATTTTTAGTTCATGGATGTTCAATGATACCTTAAGGTCCCCTAAAAAGGTCTCATTCAGTGTTCGGTTGTACTTAGCTCCACCCTCTGGCTGCAAAAAACAAGAAAACATGTGGCTTCGAAAAGGCAGTCCACAAAACCAATGATGACTTCACGATGCCTAAGTCCTCTTCGTAGTACAGTCTATTGAATAGACTCACGGAAAGGAGTCTCATGTGGGTGGTTCAGTCTCCTGGTACGACGTGCATTAAAATCACAGCAGGAATCCTTCAAAATATAAATTGTCTATTCCCCAACCGCTACCGCCGCAAAAGACACGATGCAGAAACGACTGCCACAGGCGCTCTATTTACTCATCTGCATAATTAAACGTCCCAAGAACTGAAACGTCATCTCATGTGCTCGGAAAGTTAAAAAGGCCAAAGTTTCTTTTGTAACCTCTCCCATTCATACTTTTCTCCTCTCTCCTACTCGCACCTTTTGCCTTTTGCCTCCCCTCCTTCTACTTTCCCCACACACGTGACCCAGATAGCGCGAAGACTGAGCAGCACTTTTGACTGTTGCATTGTTCCATCGCACACGTGTTGGCACGAGCCTCCAGGACAGATGGTCCGGCTAATTGGCTGCTCTCTCGGCTCGGTTGTCGCCGTTTGGTGTGTGTGTGTGTTCCAAAAATGTCTATGTAGCTCCGGTTAGCATGTCTATTAAATGCATGCGTGCGTGTAAAGATATATTCAGATCTGTTCCACTTGACGATTTGAGGCATGGGGGGCCACTGTGTGTGTGCGTGTGTGTGTGTGTGTGTGTGTGTGTGTCAGCAACTAGAGTGCATGGATGTTGCCCATCGTATGTTTGACAGACGGGTGCTGCATTGACATGAATTAATAATGTGTCCACACGCTAGTACACATATGGGCAAAAAAAAACACCAGGAAACTTGTTCCACATGGGTGAACCCCCCCCCCCCCCACACACACACACACCCCTGGCTGAAATGCATGTGTCAGTCTGTGAGTGGCTTAAGTTGTAGGATAACGATAATGATGGCGTAGAGTGACATTGGGCTCAATCTTATCCCAATTACACTCTTTTTAAAATTTTAATTTGAATGACGTAGAGACGTAAAAGAGAAAAAACATGTCAGTTAATTCAATTATTTTCAGACGATCAACAAGGAGGCTTTGGTTCAGAGCAGCATATTTCTAGACTCAAAGTTACTTGTTTTTCTCGAAGCCACACAGACAGTCACACAAATTTAGCCTTGGACTTCCTGGCTCTTATCTTTGCCGTTTGGCCAATATCAACTTATCTTTACTTCTCCACGTTTCTAATAACATGGGGTCAACTCTTTCAGTTATGAGCAGGGAAAAGGGTGTGTAGGTTTGTCTGTGTGGGAGATTAATGAGAATTCCCATATCTTGTCACAGACTGAAGAGAAGCCTGAGTGTATAGAGCAAATCACAGATTATACATTCTGGTAGGTATTACATCAATCTTATTTTGTGTAGGAATTTGCATTTACATGGATCAAATCATCTTTATATTTATTAAGATGTACGACCTGACCGCTCCCCAAATGTGAGGCTGATAAATCTCGATTGACAAATGTTCTTAACTTAGTCCATGTCAAGTTTTGCATGTTAAATTGTTCATTTAGTTTTTTACATTTTCACTTTTTCACCTCATCTTTCTTTATGAGAGACGGGAGAGAATTTTGCAGTCTTCCATTTCCAAGTAATCTTTTGCTCTTGTGTTCAGTTTCTCTCCTGCCCTCCTTTTTTTCTTCCTTCTCTTTGATTCATCCTGAACCACTACATCAAAGCCAACACGGACCTCCGTGAAACGCACGCCATATTTGAACTGCGGTCACATTAGCGAGGTTTTACTGACTGACACCCGAAAGCTAGATCCCCGAAATAAAAAACAGAATTATATTCTCTGCCCAAAGCAACTCAGCCGTGTCAATTGTTGAATTAAATACATTTGTAGTTCGACCCCCACTAGCCAGAGAGCAGAAACCAATGTGTTCAAAAGAGAGTGGCTTCTGTAAAGCGTGTTGGAGGCATCCTCGCTCGCTCAAGTACGCTCAGCGTGAGCAATTTACTGTTCCCACGGGACAAAAGGCGTCCTTGTGTGCTTGAGTGTTCCCTCGGAGAGGATGCGGTGAAGTGTGGCACACTCGCAGGCCGCTTGGTCTCCTCTCAACCCGTTCAAAAGTTAAGATTTTTGCTTTTACATCCAGTGGGCTGGATGAGTCCGGATCTGTGAATGTTTTACCAGCTGCGTCTGTCGAGGCGTATTTTAAGCAACGGCTTTGGGTGAATTTAACTTTTTATATCGAAGGCCAGTGAGGGTTTGAGATTAGAAAGAGGATTGGTTGTAGAGTAACACTTTTTGATTAAAGTGATCGTGATGCAATTGGTGAAATTTGGAAATTTGGATGAGTGGATGACATGCACTGTCAAATACTGCCGCTTGGATCACATCCCGCCGGCATTTTACGCTTCCTGATGTAACGACTTCCATCCATCAGCTGGTTCGACCACATTGGACTAAGGCCACATTTACACATAGCCGGTATTTACAGAAACAAATATTTCTGCCCCTCTGTTTAAAAAAATAACGTTGTACACACAAAAAAGTTTCTGTTTATATGAACCCGCATTAATACGCCGTCCGCATACGTCCGCATAGTACGCTCACATGACGTGAAGCATCTTTAGTCGCATACTGTGACGTTTGACAACCTAAAACTCTGTTTGACCTCGTTCACACGCAAACACAAAAACAGAGTTTTCAGAAATCTCCACTTTGGCTGGAGTTTTTAAGAATGATCGTTTTCCATGATAAAACCTAGGTTTTTGTGTAAATGAAAAGCCAAAACGCATGAAAATACAGTATATGCATTTTCCCATCGTGTGAACGGAGTCTAAAGCTCTACCTAGTTCTCTACTTCCTCCCGATAGTCCCGCTGTGTGCTGAGTGGTTAGTCTGGGATCCTCCATCCTCAGTCACTGTTTTGGCTCTCCGACACTCGTCTTGGCTTCAAGGGCAGCACTCGGTCTCAGGAAATATCCGTTTGTTTGAAGGCGGCGGCACAGTGTCTCCCACGCTCTCACTTCCCTTGCATTTAGGAAACAGAACGCCACCTGTTTGTTTTGTTTTTTACATCCATGTCCCCGATGCTCTGGCTGACTTTGTTTAGGGCTCGCTTCCCTCGCATCTTTAGTTACACAGGCGATGACGAAGGGATGCAAGCATATGGATCGCACACAAACTGCAGATCCATATTTGGCTGCCATGCCCTCTGATGACATCATCGTTTGTGTTGATTTATGTAGGCGTGCTTTGCTATACAATGGTTTTGCCCTTTGCATTTACCTGAGGCCGGCGTATCGATCGGCTCTCCTTCTCCACACGCGCACTTTCCATTACAACTAATTTAGTGGGCGTGTTGCCTAAACGTCCAGTGAAGACGGGGAAGTTCACATGAAAAACAACTTTTAGAAATATGCAATATATCAAATTCCAAACTTCTTATGGAAATCAAATTACTGACCAAATGATGAGTGGAGCCATTTCTCCCCATGTGGTTGGGCCATATGACTCTCAGAGCTGTATTTCACCTGTAAAAAGTCAGCTTGGAGCCAGCATACAACAATGGGTTATATTTGTGTCTCAAGAACCAGCAGAGGTCCGTCACACGCGTCACAGTGCAATTAACGGTGAAAAAAATTCTTCCTCAAATTCCACAAATCCTTTATTGCTCAGACCTTTTCGGTTGGAGAGGACGATGCACAGATGCAACTGCTTTCTATGCACCATCGCCACCGCCCGACTGCGTAAGCCTCGCTTTTACTTGGTGATAAAGTGTAGGTCATTACTCTGCTGTCGTACCACCATGGAGCTAGTCACATTATAGAATGAAACTGTTTTTTTTCAGTAAGTAAACCCATTCCACACTTCATCGCATACCAGCGAGGAAAAAGTTACCAGATTCTCAAAAGGACGCAGCCCAAGGCACGTTTCATCCTTCTGTAGCCTCTAGTCTTCTCTCTGAGAGTTCTGGAGATCTGTGAATGAGAACGGGTTGCACACCTTGCTTATTGGCTTGAATAACGTCGCCAACGTAGGGTCCAAAGGTTCTTTTCCAAAACCCAGAATAGTCCAGAACGGAACAAAAGTAATAAGAGTAATTACAGGAAGAAGGCAAGGAGTCTGCAGATGCACACCACTGTAACAGTTCAACTCCCTTCACCTGCCTCTGACCACCTCGTTAGTCCCTCATTCCCTCCACCTGGTCCTCACGCCCTTCTCACCTGCAGCCCATCCCCTCATTAGTCCCTCACTATTTAGCTCCCTCACTTCCACTTGTTCTTGTCCAGATTGTAATGTCACGGCTGGATATCGGGTGGGCCCAAATGCACGACTCAAGAGACGAACTGGATAGTAGTTTACTTTACTTGAAAGTTCCAGCAGAAACAGAACGGAAGAACACAAGGTAAAGCGGTAGAGCTTGGTTACAGAGAACACCGTGCCGGTCGGGGAGGAGTCAGCTTCTGATGAGGACAACTCACCCGCCGAGGAGGAGAGAGCGGAGATGTCTGAGGAGTATTAGTCAAGTTTGTTTTGGGACGTCAGGAGCCGTGCCTTGAGGGGGGATTCTGTAACAGTTCAGCTCCATACCTTCCTTTTTTATTTTCATCCTGTTTCACTATCACGTCGTTCCAGATCCTGCTTCCCATCTCTCAGTCCAACTCCCTTCACCTGCCTCTGATCACCTCGTTAGTCCCTCATTACCTTCACCTGGTCCTCGCGCCCTTCTCACCTGCAGCCCATCTCCTCATTAGTCCCTCACTATTTAGCGCCCTCACTTCCACTTGTCCTCTGCCACTGTTTTGTGTTGTCTGTAACCAAGCTCTCCCGCGTTACCTTGTGTTCTTCCGTTCTTGTCTGTTCTGTTTCTGCTGGAACTTTCAAGTAAAGTAAACTACTATCCAGTTCGTCTCTTGAGTCGTGCATTTGGGTCCACCCAATATCCAGCTGTGACAACCACCACATATTCAGTTTCATTTTATTTATTTATTTGTACAGGGACCGTATACATTAATCAACCCATGGGTAAATGTGTTAATGTTAGCTAAGGCTAAATTTCATCTTTGGTCCCTGTGGCCAGATGTTATAGCCTTCACTAAAGGAGTAAGAGGTTAACACATTAAGTAGTTAAGTGTTGCATGTAAAAATGTAATTGCCTACACACGTGTATGAAAATCATGTTTTCATATTAGTTTAAAGTCTATTTCAATTACAAGTACTGAATCAATTAATCCCCAGTTTGTCATACACTCTTAAAAAAAAGTTTATTTTGCTCATTGAGAGAACACAAGTCTCATTGAAGGGTGGTTTCTGGTAATTTTGGATCAACTTTCACAAACGTAGTACAGGCCTTGGGCAAAAATGGATGTTTATTTTTGTACAACGCACCGTGCAATCGTGTGTGACGTCACTTTTCTTTAAAACTCTTCAGATCGACCACACTTACAGGAGGTGTGAGAGGGAAGCAGTACATACAATTGTTCAAAGATGGCGTGATAGGTCGGGTCATTATCCAACTCCTACTGCGGTCGGCCACTAATGTGACGAGAGTTTAGGAAACATGCCGCTCGCTCGCTCGTTGGATCGTCGGCTTTGTGAAGTTTTAGGTGGTTCGCCAACAAATAACACAAATCTTTGAAGGAAAATACTCTTCCTCAAAAGACAATTCGACAGCTCGAAACGTGATTGCCCTTTCAATAACACACTTAATTTGCTCCACGGTGGTTCATCACGCTGGTTTGTTTGTGGCTATGGCCGGACAGATCTTATTAATGACTTTCCGACAAATAAGACCCCAAGGAAGGCTTGTTGCCACACTGATTCCTCTATCTATAATGACTACAGCTTTACTCTGATTACAATCAAATTAATAATCCATTATCTGCATCTCCCATTTTCTTTTCAGTCTGACCATTATCACCGTTTTCTCATCGCAGCTCGATGTCCCGAGTCACCCCCATCTCGTCTTTCTCTTACTGTCTTTCCAACACAGAGGCTTGGGTGACTCATCCTGCAGTTTAGGAGGAGGGGGTGGCGGGGTGACATACATTTTCTGATTGACATTTCATTACTTGCCGGGTGTGTTCGGATGGAAGCTGTTGTGTGTACAGTGCCGATACATTTCTGTCAATTCTCTTTCCCGCAGACTGGTAATTAGACGGAGCGGCACACTATCCCTTGCTCCGCGGTTCAGTAAACACGCCAAATATAGTCTTCTGCCGAAACATCTCGCATGAGTAAGTAGTTGCTGTCATCCGGCGCCCTCGCTGGGGCTGTTGGTAATATGTTGCTGTCGTCGAGATAGGCCTGATGGCATTGGTGAGGAGCCGTGCCACGGGAGTGCGTAGGAACTGAATCCCATTTGGTTTAACAGAGTCATCAAGGGGGACGAGGGTCTCTCTGATCATTTCGTCTATTGCGTTGTCCCTGGATCAACCTGTAAGTACATATACTTTATTTATTTTGTCCTGATGCGTCACAAAGTCCTTGACGAGTAGTGATAGGACAACTAAATGAATCCAATATCAATCATTCCCTGTCGGCCCCTGGCGAACCACACCTAGCGTTTTGCTGTGCTGTGTAAGCTTGACTTCCCATACACTCCAGTAAAACCAATACTATGTACTGACGTCTGTCTGTGGGCATTTGATTCATTTTTATTGGGGATAGGCGATAAGTGCGAACATGGACAAAAATTGCGCGTCCAGATATGTTCCAATGTTTTTTCTTGTTTCACATCATTCATACAGGTTCCAGTTACTTTTAATACTCAATTTGGTGCAGTTGTGTGTTTTCACCCTTTTGTGATTGCCTGCCACGCCCTAAATAATTTCACCTGTCCGTCATCATCCAATTATCGTACAATGAGTCTGTGTTTCCCGTTCTTAATGCCTGTTTGGAACACTTACAAAGACCGTTTTATCCCCGTAGTGTTTAGTTCACTTTGTGTTAAAGATCAAACCTTTATAAGAAGTCTTTATTTTCAGAGTCTGCCTCTGATTTAATTTTATTTATTTTATTTATTTATTTAATTTTATTATTTTACATGACCATTAACTAAAACTCCTTAATTGTTGTTTTACTTAAATTGGTTCAAATTCGCATCCAGATATGCCGTCAATGGAACGAGCGGAACCATTGGACATTTGAAACCTGTGGCTTTGGTGTCCGAGAGTCCCATTGTGCTAATCCATTCTTCAAGTACAATTTGCCATTCAAGAGAACTATTACCATAATGATTACCAAATGATTTCCGAGCCAAGAAGTGAGATTTCTGCCAGTAAAACCGAATGAGTGACCAGCGCAGCTCTGAGGCCTGGAGGCCGGTCCGTCAGCCGGTCACTGGCAGAAACGTTAAACTCTATTGACTTAACAGCCTAAAGGACCTTAATTGCAGTTGTTAATTTACAGTTGAATAGTTTAGCGCCTGTCCCAGCTGACTGGACTGCGTGTGAGCGTGTGTGTTTATTCCCTCCATTGTGCACTTCCAGCCTTGTACAGCATAACCAATGGGCTGTTTCCATCACAGCCACAGCATTTAAGGCGAGATGAATCTGTATTTGCATAGCTCTTAATCAGTCGCTGTCTGGAAGGAGCTCAGGAACGCCCCCGTTGTTCACCCAATGCTTCAACAGACATTACTGAATGATCATGGATCTTCTTTGTCAGAACATGTACCAACAAAAACAACTAATTGTATTGCATGTAGATGAAATCAAGCATTCTGATTGAGTGAGTCACGGGATGTACTTTATTTAAGCAATAAGTTACGGCCTAACACCCGAGAACAGGTCATTATTGACCATACAGCACTGCCTCAAGTTCCTTATTGCTTAATTAAGAGCGGACCAAGTGCGTACTCCTAACACTGTCACCCACTCCACACTGTCTGGAGATTGTATTTGTAATCTTATGTTTTTAGGTTTGTTCTTACCATGAGCATCATTGGGACTACGGTTAAAAAATAGCCTCTTGGCTAACTCTGGCACATTTACTGAAATGTTTTTTTATCAACGTGCACTGTCCCTTATTAAATAAATCATTCAAAAAAAAAATAAAGAAAACACCTAACAAACGGTTACAAAAATATCACCACTTGTGACAGTTAAATTTGTTCTTTTCTTTAGGTTGGATGGTTTGCTATTGGCTTCAGAGGGTTTTGTTTGTCTTAGCATTGTCTCACCCCAAGCTCTTACTTTGACTGTTGCACTTTATGTTATTTCCGATATAGTAAACACGTTCTACTGATGGCACAGGAGGTGACCTGTTTCCTGGCTGGTTGTACTGCTGGGCCACCCTCTAGACGGGATAGAAGGCCATCCGACTGCCTGATGCTGATGCTGATGCTGCAACGTCAGAAGACGGAGAGCGTTGAGGAGTATACACGATGACTGAGTTTGTGTGGATTGATGATTTTGATAAAAGGAAGCGTATATTTCACGAGAGACAGTCAAAAATAAGGAAAAGTGGATTTAAACTAGTGTTTATTTTGTTCACCTTTTGCAAATTGCCTGAAAAATCTGCCAATTCCACATCTGCCTTTCTGCATATTGTTATTCAAACCAAATGCTGCTAGTGGTTGTAATGATTCCTTCTTTCTGCCTGGATGAAGGTTTACTCGGCAGTAAAATCAGCCACATGGTCACAACAACAAAAAAGAATAAAAAATAAAAACTTTAAGGGCTCCGCACACAAACAGATGGCAAAAATACGCGGAAAAGGTAATGTAAGCAAAATAATCTAAAATACAGATGAACTCACTATTTATTTTGTAGCTAGGAGCCATGTTTTAATGGACTGCGGAAGATTTGGAAACTCGTCTCTGGCGGACGACTCGCCCGCTTTTACTTTTCAACAGTTTTTTGATACGAGTCTCGACTGTGTTCCCATCTGCAACATCATCTGCCTGCTGGATATGAAAAATAAGTCATCCTCTGTTTTTTGTTTTAGTTTTATTCCAATACAGGAAGAAAATAACCAAGACTAGTACTGAGTTTGCAAACAAGGGGCATGAATTAATGACGAAGATGGGAAGCACCATCACCGTGGGCTACTACTCCTCGTCTCTCGGGTCACGGAACAAGACTATTTACCATTTCCTCTCTCTCTCTCTCTCTCTCTCTCTCTCTCTCTCTCTCTCTCTCTCTCTCTCTCTCTGTGTCTCTGTGGCTGGATAGAAAAAAAAGAAGCATTATCCATCTTTTCCTCCTCTATTGCCTCGTGCAAACCTCTGTCCGTGGCGCCGGAGGATCCGAACGACAAACACGCGGTCCGGCTCTTGAGTACTTTATGTCACCGTTCTCCGGGTTTTTCTTTTCCAGCCGATGTAAATTAGCAAACAACCCTTTTGATGGTGGCGGAGGGAACCGAGGTGCTTCTAATGTCTCGCTAAGTTGTCATGAAGGCGGCGTGTTTCTTTACTCCTACGGCCGGTAATGGCTGTTGAGACGACACGCGGCGCTGATGCGTGTGCCGGGAGCGGCCCGTCTGGGTCGGGTCAGCAACGGGACGCCGACTCCATGAGCAGGAGGAGAATGTTACTAGTGGTGCGTGAAGATGGAGGACCGCGTTTCCCTCAAGAACTCAGACACCAGATTTTTTAAATTTTTACCCTATACTATATTTTACGCTATACCATATGTCTTATCTGGAGATATTTAGCATTTTTAAATATGAACATTTCTGATTTTTGACACTTTACCTGAAATTATCTCACCATTACCCCAAGTTGAGTGTTATTATTCTGACGGCACGTCATACACTCAACTTAGAAATTAGGCATGTAGCACCATTTATATTGGACTGTTTACTACTCATCCTGCAAAGTATTCCACATAGCACTGAGCAGTGTTTGTGTGTGTGTGTGTGTGTCTCTTCTTGGCCGACACACTTGGCTGCAATCAGCTCATCACCTCCCGCAGCTTACACACCTGCCTCTCATCAGCTCATCATCCCTGCAGCGTATAACGCTCCGTCTCTCCGGCCACTCAACGTTCTGTTGTTTCAGACCCTTGGGTTAGGACCACAGCGCAGGCTTGCTTTATATTTATTTATATATATTTATTTTTTTTCTTCATGAGAGCGCTGTTGTCCTCAGCCACTCAATGTTTTTCCTGATCCTCAATGAACATCTCATCTCAATTTTCCAACAATCCCTTTCACTTAAAGCCTCCTTGTGTTTGAATTTAAGTCCTCATTTGAACAGTCCGTGGGGAAAACGACCAAAGAAATAAAACAACACATTTTTATTCTGACGGACAGCATCTCAAACTTTGTTTCAGGGGATCTACTTTATAAGAAATATTTACAAACCACCATTTGGCATCCAACAATATGAGAGGAACATTTGTGGGATTTGAGTTCTGATTTCATCAGAAGTAAACCTCCGGACAAAATGACTGGAAAGATGAACGGCACCTGTTATGTTGGTGATGGAGAGACAAGTGTGTCTGACGAAGGAAGTTAGGAAGTTAGGAAGTACAGACAGGTTCTTCAGACGGTGCTCTGGCTGAAATTTGGGATGTCTGACTTGGAGAAATTCACATGTTAATACCACTTATTTGTTTTGTCTGACTGATTAGATCAAAATAACCTGAGGTTGAACAGAGCAACCCTGTCCGGGTCTTGCTCTTCTGTTATGTGTGTTTGTGTGTGCAAGTAAAGATATATAACTATTACAACTCTACATACAGGGTTACTACCTGACTGTTTGTTAAAATACCAAAAAAAAGGAGATTTAATTAATATTCAAAGCAACTTTTAATGTATGTATAGGTATCGATAGCCATCCTGCGGATGTTTTTGAATGCATCTCCTCGTTTGGCAGCAGAGGTTCTATCAGGAAAACAGTTTTCTTTCCCACATGTCCTCAGGATGCATCTCCTCCTCCTCCTCCTCCTCCTTGGTCATCGTATGCAGAGAGCGAAAGAGAATCAGGCATTTGCTGCAAGGAAAACCAGACTGCAGGAAATTGGGCAAGCGACACCAAGCGAGGTGTTTTCTACGACTCATGGCAGAGTGGAAAAGTCGATGCTGTTGCAGAGTTGTCGTCATGCTTACGATTACGAGCAAGAGGGGGTTTAAATCACTGTCGTCGTGTTTTTATGTCTGAGGGAGCTACGGACATTTCAAAATTCATCCATCTATACTTTCTTTGATTATTCACACTGCTTTTTTAAAAATGTGCCCTTTGTCTTTTAACAAACTATTTTGGTCTTACCACAACAGAACACAAACAGAAATGAAAGAAAATAATTACAACAGCAATTTGCCTTTTTTATTGAGAGTTTCTCTTCAACTAGAAGACTTTCTAGTCTTTCTATAGACTTTCTATTGCCATGTTGCAAGCTGTGTCATTTCATTTAATATGTATATATTGGTGTCTCTTCAGTTTGGCACTTTCTCTGAGTTTGGGAGACTGATAAAAAATCAATAATTCAAATCCCTCAGCTCAAAATGGTTCCTCCAAACAACCTTGACCATGAACATATTGAAATTCAGTTTATTTTACATCGCCCAATATCGCAAGTTACGGATTTTCCTCAGAGGGCTTTACAATCTGCACACATACGACATCCCTGTACCAGAACCTCACATCGGATCAGGAACAACCTCAACAACTAGAAAAAAAAACTTTCCCTTCAGGTTTGTTCCATGCTAACGCTAACGTTTGTGCTTTTGCAGTCCAATTTTATAGCTTAAATTTGTGTGGTTGACCAAACTTGTCTTGACATTGTTTGGCGCCTTTTCCCTCAACGGTAAACAGAGAGGTGCCGTCTGAATGAGAATAACCTGCAGAGAACAGACCGCTCCGTGATTGAAGGGCACCATCATTCTGGGAAATATGTTGATTTGTTTTATTTACACAAATTCGATGAAGGTCCATACCACTCTCGTTTCTGTATAATAACTTGCTGGAAGTCAATTTGCTCAGTTGACCGTACAGACTGGACGCCGGGGGGGGGGGGGAGCTAGCCGGGCTCTTTCCAAAGTTCAAATCTGCCTCTATTACAGCTGATTTATTAGATTGCTGCATCTTGTTTGTTTAGTCCAGAAAGAGCCTGTGTCCGGCTAACAAGTGTTTATTTTCCCCTCGCTGCTTTCTTTAAAACAAAGGCGCCATATTTATTGTCCCACGCCTGAGTCAACTAGAAAGCAAATATTTAGCAAAATGTCATACTATTCTTTTTTAATGTGTAGCCCAATCACCAGTCTCTACGTCATCAGGCTTCTAGCCCATCCTATTAATATCCATCATTTATTTTTATTTAATTTTAAATTTATTTAACCAGGAAATGCCTCATTGAGATAAAAAAATACTTTACAAGAGTGTTCTGGCCAAGACAGCAGCAGTAGCACATTAGACAAAGTTTCAGATAATACAACATAAAACAGTGACATATATAATATAATACATAAAATATAAAAAAAGGAATCATTTTTATATCACAGCATAAATAAAACCAAAACTAAGACTCAAGTCGTCATAACCCAGTTCACACAGGAGCACATACCTACGTCAAAGAAAACATCTACAACCAGATGAACCTACCTCAAACTCTTTTTATCATATGGATATATATTCTTATTTGTCGGGTTATGCTGTGTTCACACCAAAAGCGTTGCACATTTTTCACCCGAGTAGACGGAAATGATAACTGTTTCCACGGAGGTAAGACACAGATAAGCCCGAGAAAAGAAAAAAAATATTCTTCATGGAATTCCTGCTGGATGGCTATCAACTCCATTAAATTCAGTTTAAACACAAGACAAGTGTGAGGAATGACGGCAGCACTTACTGGAGGTGAGAGCTTATCTTATTGGTATCATCATTTGTATCAAGTCCATAAAGTTGAAACAAGTTTTTCATTTGGGGAAATAAGCTTTTATTTCAATACGTTTGAGATTTCGATGAGAAGTTTGCTACAACTCTCGTGTATGAAGCGGTTGAAATTAAACTGCAGCAGTTATAGTTCTAAGGCGCGAATGAACCACAACTTGTCGGGCGAGTAAAGGTGTGTTGTGAACGCAGCATTACCTTACCATAAACAATACCATATGTGACTCTAACAAGAAGTAAATGTGATTTCAAAAGAAAATTTAAGGCAGCAATAATCAGAAAGGAAATTATAGTAGATTAGTTTTTTTTTTTTTTGGTATTTAAGATATTTAGGTATTATTGTTTTACTTTTAATATAAATGTTGTTTTCTAAGTCAAAGTGTTTTTGTGATAATTGATCATGTTGTACTGCATTTTATGTATTGTATTGTAATGTTTTTTTGCCTGGACCCCATGCAGGAAAAATAGTCTCAACTACGGTGTAGACTAATGGGGATCCTTAATAAAATAAACTTAACTAAACCTTCTAATAATGAACATTTCCGAGTCGGAATATACAAAGGGAAAGCACAGAATGATACCCCGAGGAGCAGAAGGGGGCTACATGCTCCTACGAGGCCAACGCATCTCATCGCTGCAGGACTGAGTCCAGCACTTACCCGGCTCCACTCAGCGGGCCGCTGACTCCATTATGGAGATGCGTCTCAAAGCGTCCGTCTTGCTGACAGCGGTCCATCCCATCATCCAGCTCCGCCAGCGTTTCAGGAGTGATCGGGTCAACCGGTCACGTGGTTGCTCCTCATCAAACCTCTTTAAACGGAGCGACTGAAATGTGGCTGAGTGCACACGAGGGTTTGAAACCTCCCTGGGGGGGGGGCGTGTAACCGCTGGATTTAACCATCATGGAATCATGCTGAATATTTACAAGTCGGTGCAGGTAGAATAGAATATTCTATTTTAATGCTCAAATCTTTATAGGATTGGAATGTATATCAGGACAGTTATGTTGGTATGTAATGAACCGTTTTTGAAATATAATAAACTGCACCAACATGGATGGTTTATATTTAGTGAAGCGGTGAAACATGTTCATGTTTTAACAGTTGCATGTATTTTTGTATTTTCTTCATCTTTCATTAACAAATATATTCTTATTAAATCTGAGTCTACTCAACAGATGCAATGTGATCAAAAATTCAATTAAAATACTAGAAATTTAATTTGGCTTTGCGGTTTTATTTTAAATGACTTGTTAACCCGGTTTGGGAACGTCTCCTTCACTGAGCAGGAGAACGTGACTCTATGGAAATGTTGAAGGGGCAACTTCTACCAGCATTACTTGCATACGATACATGACTTAGTCATAGAGGGTTAAACATGCACTTCTTACTCCCACACATTAAAATAGATAATCCGTTTTGCTTAGCACGAAAAAGCACAAAAACGTTGTGCTTTTTACCTCTTGGTTTTGTAAGCTTTGCCAACAATGGAACATGTCATTTGCTAATGTTAAAACACAATCACGAAATAACCACTAATACCACTGGATTACAATGTTTAAGTCAAACATTATGGTACCACCAGGCTAAATATAGAAACACTATGCTGGTAAGAGAAATTACACATTATGGTGAGTTGCTTTTAATCATGGCTTCCTGCTTTACCACGCAAAACGTGCACAGGGTATGAAAACAAGTGGTTTCAAAGACATGTAAAAGCCCATTTTCAGTATCTTGTATTCCAGTTCTCTCTAAAAATGGTTGCTTCAAGTTGAACATTAAGAGGGGTCATCCAGTAAAATAAATGCAGCTGATGCAGAAATCCTTTTATATGCAATATCTCCAACAACAATGTGTTACATTAGTCTATATTGTTTTTTTTCTTTCTTGCATTTCTAACGTTGTGTGTGTGTGTGACACACACTGTAGGTTCTGGACGTTGATGTTTTTCTGAACTGATGGTAATTACACTGCAACAGAGAAAAACGTTGTCTAAACTGTCACATGTTGCTGTTCTGCCGCTTCCATAAGTGCGTGAACTCGTGCCCCGACAGGGTGGACGTCTGCTCGGGGACCACCGCTGCTGACTCTAAGTGCTTCTGATGGGTGCTTCTGCACGCCGAGCAAATGAGGCTGCATTTTAAACTAGCAGGCGGCCCAGGATATTGATTCTTACCAATGCTAATACATTTTCTAAGAATATCTGTCCAGCATTGCAAGCCAAGGTTTATCCAATTAAACACAAGTCAGTTCAATGTTCCGCTCTCCCAGGGCCACACACACACGCACACACACACACACACACACAAACACACACACACGCCTCAGATTTGATGCTATTACACTACCACCTGTGTCCAGTCGATTCTGATTTGATGTGAATTCATTACAGATGAGCCTCCGATAGCCAGAGCTGAAATGTTGGCCCAGTCTGATTTATCTGATGTGTGTTCCATAAAGTTCAGATCACATCTTATAAGCCGTACATATCAATGTTTCACTCGTATGCCACCTTGAATGTTTATTTGCTCGACCATGAAAAACTACCAACGGTGATCTGCCTTCTGCTATCTTTACCCATTTTATGATTTGAATTGCTCTTATTAGACACAACATATTGCCTCAGCTGGTTCCTTTCTTATTTTAAAAGAGCAACAAAATAGAAATCTCGGTAACTACATATTTTATACTGCTGTGTTGATTAGTTTTAGCGGTGGCACTGCAATGGGAAACCGCTATCTGACTTCTAAAATGTCCGATTGGCAACTTCAGATGCGGGATTGAAGTTGGGGTTGAGAGATATCTACAGTCGGATTCTCTCGCAAGTATCCAGTTTGCAAAAAAATTAATAAATCGCCATCTGACGATAGCCGATTGGATCTGAGGTCAATGCGATGAGTCAACATTACTTGGACTGCTCACGAAATCCCGATTGTTTCCGATGACAGTCTTATCTCGTTGCAAACACACACGGATATCTGCTTCTAGAGATTATGGTCAGTCGCACAGTTGACTCGTAGCAGCGTTGGAAAGGCAGGAAGGAGAGTAACTGAACACGTGAATCGATGTTTTTCTTTCTTGGCTAGACTATGACATCGGCAGAGAACGAGGACCGGAAAGAAACCGGAATCTAGTCATGGGAAAAAAGAATTCGGAAAGAGAAAGCGGAAGGATAGCGGATATGTGTAACATGGCCTTTTGAAAGATTCGATCCAGCAAAGTCGTTTCTAACTGCAGCGATTTCCACTGATTCCTTTTGAAAGTATAATACATGTCAGTCAGGATTAAGACCTCGGGGTTTAGGAGACAGACCACCAACTTTAGTGTTTCGTTGTCTCTCCCAACGAGACCGTTTTCACTCATGTCATCCTAATCTAGGAGTTAACTGGTGGTTTGAGTCGTGGTTCTTTCTGACTCACCACATCCGGGAGATCGGCTTTCCTGCTGTTGCCCTTCAAAACAAAAGCTCAACATTGACCTTTATTGAGTGGCCGTATCAGGCTTGCAACCCCGTTTTAAAAAGAGGGGTAGTGGAAAGCTCATTGCAGCGTATAACAACACGTGATGACTTTCACATACTGCACTCGTTTTGTTTTGCAACGGTTCCACGTTATTGTTGTTTTGAAAAGATATGTAGTGTAAAACTCATTGTCAAATAATTGAATTTGTTTGGTCTTTTCACTTTGTTATTATCCTGAAAATATATTCAGTGCAAAACGGGTTAATCGAAGCCACAGTAAGCAATTGTTTGCCAAATATTTGTTATTTTTTGCAGATAAAACTGTATTTGTACTATAATAAAGTGATTAAAATCTCAAATTAACTTTTTGTCTGATGGAGGAATCTTAGATTGAAAGTGATTGCAAAGTAATTCCAATATTTGATAAAGCACAGCTTGTCACAGAAATGTATTTCAATAAATCAACATGGACCATTTGGTTGGAGCGTGAAAGTCTTTCTTCCTCCGAACTGGAGTACGACAGAAAAAGTTTGAGAACCACTGACCTACAGACACTGGTAGGGACCAGTGTCATGGACACAAATGGGTTTTATGTTATTCTGCATTACAGTATATCCTAATAATGAAATGTGGTGTTAAAGAACCAAATTAGCAAAGAGCCAGTCGTCATTTAAAACCGCCTGCACATCGCTAGACGGCACGTCATTCAACATGCTGCCAGTCCGGGACGCCTCCACCGCCCGACACTCTGTCTCTGACCGTGTCTGGGACCCGCTCGATGTCATTGAGATTAATGTTCCTGAAATCAACACGCTGTCGTAGTTCAGAAGCATTACAAGAAGTGATAACCTACCCCTAGCTGCCCCTAAATTGCATTGGAAATGCGGAAGGTTATGTTTTGATCGACGTGTATTTATTTATGAGTTTTTACTTGCATAACACAAAAAAGTATTAAACCGAATCGCATGCAATTTGGTGGGATGATTGGTTATTATCCGGGAACCATTTGATTAGATTTTTGAATCGAGCAGGTCAAAGGTCAAGGTCAAGGTCATGAAAAGGTCAACATCTTCTTTTAACCATAGTGCGGTAAATTGTTATCCAATTGGCATGCAACTAATGCCAAAATGTGCATAATTCCCGTTCTAGTTACATATGAATTTACAACCGTCACACCCCCGTGTTGTGAAACAAACGTTACGGTTATGGTATAGTATTGTCTCGTAGGTTAGATGGCAAAAGTTGCACACACAAGTCTTGTTTTCAATCTTGTATTAGTGGTCATTGTGCAGGTATAACCATGCTGCATGTGGGGGAGGGGGGTCGTGTTTGGAAACGCTCCAGGCGTTTACAACCGGTGTTGTGATGGAAGAATGTAATCTTCATAAAATTAGCTAACGTGAGAGAACAAAACAGTGTGCATCGGACCACAACCTGTACAATGTGTTCCATAAACGGGTCTACGATGTCTGAGTCGTCTGCATTTAAAACTGCCTGCCCATCACTGGCCAGCCCGACACCCTATCTCTGACCGTGTCTGGGACTCACTCAATGTCATTGAGATTAATGTTTCTGGAATCAACACGCTGTCCCGGTTCAGAAGCATTAAAAGAAAGGACAACTTGAGTGTGAGTATCACCTCTAGCTGCCCCTACAGGTACCCCACCGCCCACCTCGTGCGTCTCCTCTACCGCCGTACTGGGGCCTAAAGGTGCGTTCACACCAAAAGCGGAACAATTTTTTGCGTCGTACAAAACGTGTGAGTTTACTCGCTCGACTTTAACAATCTTTACGTTGTTAGAACCATGACTGTGCATATTATTATTTGTATGGGGCGTGTCATACGCCGTTGCTTGGATTATGAGGCTCATTATCATCATCTGGTCATGCTAGTGCCACAACCAGCCGCTGTACTACCTTTAAAAAAACGTTTCTGGGTAGAGACCTATTGCCTTTGCTATCATCCCCATATTCAAGACTCCAAACCGTAAGTATAATAACACAAACTTTTTCATAAGTGATCCATCTGCTTTCTGAGCATGGCTAGTAAAGCATCTCTGACCTCTGGGTGGTAATATTCTGCTGTAGGTACAGATCGTTGGAGGTCTGTGTTTGACCGATCAGGGAATTGGACTTAGAGATCTGTGACTAGTTTGATGAATGTTGTGTTGGAATGACTCCGTTCACTGATTTCACTTCAGCTCTGACGCCAGGGCCCCGTTCCTCGTAGGTTACCTAGCTAACTGAGTTAGCTTTTCGGTTCCACAAAGCAAGTTTGGCAAAATCACCATAACAACACATCCATGAACGTAAACCTCCCCCAGCGCAGGCTAACTTACGTTAGCCGGAGATATCTAAGGAAGGTCCTTTCCTTAGATATCTCCAGCTAACTTACGGTCCCTTCCTTAGATATCTCATTGATGGACCCATAATAGAAGTTCTTATCACGTCGTGATGACTTCCTCTACGGGCGTTATCGATTCTGCCCGCAAGGAATCATTTATTTACAGACCTTCTGGAGCCATACATTGAACACCACACGTCACAGGCGAGCATCGACTTTCTGTGTCGCCACAGTATCACCTCCAGGGGTCTACTGTTTGTTATTAGCTGATCCTGAGACATAAAAATCTTGTCCTTGAGTCCTACATTAAAACGCCAGAATACTTCAGCTTTAACCTCTTCTCCAAATCCTGATGCAGGACACACTCTGTTGTTGTTGTCGTTTGTTGTAGTGGCAATGTCTATTTGTGGTGTTGCACAGCTGTTCTGTCTGTCTTCAGGTGATGGAGGGATCAGTACTTTCAAAGCCCCGGGACACAGAATGTTAAAATATACATCTGGGCTATAAATAATTGTACTTTAAACAATGTATAATTCAAAACGTCCTTTTTTTCTTAATTCTGATGTTTTTAGACGGCAGGGTTCATCTCTGATGGTCTCATCACTTTCAAAGCCCTGAGACACAACATGTTAAAATAAACATCTTGGATTTAAATTGTAAACACTTTAAATGATGATATTATTCTAAACATACCTTTGGGGATCGTTTCTTAGATTGTTTAATGGCCGTGTTCATCAGCTGCACACCTGTTCTGACTCCTCAGGTGAGGATCACTTTCAAACCACGTGGCCTCCCAGACAGTGTTTGGAAATCAAAAACAGAATAAACCGACTATCGGACTTTAACGAACTATAAATAGATTCAAAGCTTTTTGTGAGAAAATATTAAAATAATTATAAATACTAAATACCAACAAGACCACATTGTGATTGCTTGTTTTCCCTCTGGGAAATCAATTAAATATAACATTTAAGACTAACTATTTTAATTATATCACATAAGTGTCAATACACATATACAATAAAAGTACTCACCAGGTGATGGAGACATTGCCATACAAATGTGACACATTGGTTGAAAATGTCATCCAGCAACAGAAGAATCAGAAGAAAACAAATTGGGCCAAAGGTGCATAATCGGGTTATTTATACATCTATTTAACCCAAATCCCCCCTGATGGAGGTATCCGTAAACGATGTATTCCCCTGTAACATCAAGACACACCCACTCAAAATGGCAGATTTTTTGTTTAGAGCCACGCCCCCTAAGGATGGCCGATTTATGGTTATGAAAAACTCTCCCATTGTGCCACTGCAGTAGCTGCAGGGTGATCTTTAGCATGACGGCGCCTAATAATACAATCATTGTGAAGTTGTGGAAATGCTGATTTTTCCTTTTGTTTGAAAGAGTGGAGCTACACAATTAATGTGGTACTAAACATCCTCATTGCCTTTATGTGTTTATTGTTTTCCAGTTTGCTTGTGCTTATGTGTTTATTGTTCAAGGTCTAATACGGAAGGTGTCCACAAAAATACATTTCATCGTTATTTGATTGCACATTATAAAAGGCCATTGTATTTATATTTAATACAATTGTCTAATAATCCTGTAACACAAATATTGTTTCTGGGAAATAATGTTGTCCTGACTATCTGGGCATCAAATTGTAAAAAAATATCACATGGATAATTTTTAAAGGCATTTTCTTTTTGCTTACTGAGATTTCTGACTCACTCGATTAAAAATGTACTAATTTCATGGGTATAATTATACATTACATGTGTTTTATGTGCAAGGTTAAAACATAAATAAAAAAACCTTTGAATAGTTGTAATAATCATATAATTACATAGACTTTCATGCTTGTGCCAAATGTCTGGAAAAAAATTATACTGTTAGTGCGTCTGAGGATTGATGAGTGAGTATATAAAAAGCATTGCTGCAGCAGGAGAAGAAAAGAAAGGGTCCTCATATGGATGTAATTAGTATTTTCAGCCAAGCAAAGGAGAAAGTTATTTGAAAAGGAACTTATCCTGGCATTGATGATTACCTATACGAATTGAGGGGCCACAGGCGATCCATTCCCTGTTTTTATTTGTACGATTACTCTTGACTAATGAGATGGGAATTATTGAGCCATAAGTGGATGTGCAGATGGGAGGGCTGGAGGGTGGAGAGAAAGGATGTAGATTGAAGGGTGGTCTGTCAAACCCTATACAAGAGCTCTACCATAAGATACATTATAACATGCAATATATATGCAGCTTTCTGTAAAAAGGACACAAGGGATTGGCGAGGGAGAGAAAAGCATGGCCAGAGGGATGAATGGATGAAGGGATGATCGAGACGCTAGATGGATTGATGAAGTGAGGGCCAGCAGGCGGGGGGAAGTATATATGACTTGGTAGATGGATGCAGATATGTACAGACAGACGGATGCATACACATGGAGAAAGTTAAGGCTGGATGGTCTTTCATGCGCATCCCTTATTCTTCAGCGTATATGTGGATTTACAGTTGCCCCCTTAAGCCATGAGGCGGCTTTTAGACGGGAAAGTTGCATTTTTTTTAAATACCACACGACAAGTTACAGTGTGAGGTGTGCAAAACAAACACATGGTGGCGGGGGGAATGGAGATCCAGTCCACGGACGACTGGAGTAGATCTGTATTATATACTTCTGGGATGAGGAATGGTCAGAGCCTTCCAGTTGCGCTGATAAGCTCCGCCTACCAGGAACCTAAAAGACAAAGCAAGCTTAATAAGCATACAGCAGGAGAGGGCCGTCACTGTTATCCACCATATTCACATCATACCTCCATCTATTTATTCTGCATGTCAACCGTGAGCATAACACAGCATGCCATTTTTATAGAACAGCTTTTAAGTGATCTAGTCTTTTTACGCAGAACTTGATTCCCCTAATTTATTTTGTCTGTTTTAAATTTATTTGTAATTCATTTGTTTTTTAATTTATTTATTTAAATTTTTTTTTAAATATATATATACTTTTAAATGTAATATTGGTTTCTTACTATTCCACTTGTTTTGAAAAAATTGACTCTGTGGAGCACTTTGTAAACATTGTTTTTAAAGGTGCTATATAAATAAAGTTATTATTATATTACACATGTACTATATATTTAACTACCTCCACTTCTCACTGTGTACACTCTTCACGTCTTGGCATACTCAAACATACTTTTCATTCTATTAAAACTGCTCGTATTATGAATTTCTAGCACATTTATACCATTTAACGTCCATTTATCATGCTCTCACGCCCAATTTATTCACATAATGGACACTTTGTCAGGACCATTTGGCGTCACTTTTTAAAAACACCGGCTAACCCTTTTTAAGGTGGATGTTCAAGGTGTAGTCGGAAATACTTCAACATGCGATTAACGTATGCAATGTAAGCTAAGGATGTTTAATTACCACTTGATTGAGTCCAGGACACAAAACTTCTTGGTCAGGTTTAGGAAAAGATGATGGTTTGGTTTTATGCTCCGTTAAGTAACTTCATTACATCGGTGACATTAAAACCCTCCGAGTTCGGAGCTGGCGCCAGACAGCGACGCGCACAAATTGAAATTACGGTAACTCCTCAACCTTTTGCGCTATCGATTTAATTGAAACTCATTTTGAATGCTTAGAAGCGTAGCTAACCATGGGTACGCGTACATGACGGTAATGGTAGGAACCAGTGGTGAGATTGCCTGTGGGGAAGTGGTGGAAGTGAGCAGAGCAGGAGAGCCTTTTTCTTTGTAAATAATATTTGAGAAAAAACAACTATTTGAGAAGATGTAAGTTTAAAAAAAAAATATTTCAAATTGTTTATAAGAAAAAACGTTAATGTTGTGTTATTACACTGTTTTAAGCATCTTTATCTTATAATAATAATAATAATAATAATAATAACAACTACAGATTCTTAAAGATGCATTTCCGCTGAAAAAAAATTCCAAAATAATTTTACACAAAGGACATTTTCTGTCTCATTTATTGATAAAATGAAAAGAGAAAAAAGACAGATGGCCTTTCAGCATTACAGTAGTAGAAGGGAAGGTATGCATTTTAATATAATCTCACATCTAATATCAGATGTTAGCCGTGTTTTCCAGAATGGTATTTTTGGCAGGTCTGACATCTTGAAACTATTGGATGGGTTCCAAACAATTTAGTAAATCACAGGTGAATGGCCTTGTTGACCCCCTGGCATTTCATCCATCACTGTTATTAGGTCATGGTCATAAACATGACCTTTATAAAAGTACAGCTGATCCGGGATTCCATTAGTTTTCCATGACATGGAAAACTAATGGAATCCTGGGTCTGCTGTACTTTCTCTTTCGTGGTACTTGGGAACCGTTAGCATGCTAACATGCCGACTAACAAGGACTCCATGATAACTTCATCTTTTAACATATTGGTGCTTAGCAAGTTGTTTCAAAGAGGTTTACGCTACAACTAATATATGTTATTCAATGCATGGAAAACTAATGGGAACCGTTAGCATGCTAACATGCCGACTAACAAGGGCACCATGATAACTTAACTTGCTAAGCACTATCATGTTAAAAGATTGTGTGGTTTGAGCTACAACTTATATATCTTACTCAATGCACAAATATAATTGGAGTATTATGTGAATGGATTTTGTTTCCTAACTTTCATTGTGAGCATGTTAGCTTGCTGACGTTAGCATTTAGCTAAAAGCAACAGCACCGCGAGTCTTTAATCACCTCCCTGACATGAGATGTTTGAACCATTTTAATCCGCCTATAAGTGAGATCTGTGTTCTATCATTGATACAGCAGCCATCCAAACATCTAGTTGTGTATCTACGGAGCATTAATACAAGTCAACGAGATGAATAGCAACAGGTCAGAGGAATCGCATACAAAAATGAAAAAAAATGATGGAAGACACTCTGTGGAGGGATGGATGTTTGGACAGGACTAGAGGGAGGTACATATTTGATTTAATTGACCTGTAGATGGACCAAAGGTTGATGTACAACTTTATTTATGGAAAAGGGACAGCAGAGATGGATGGATGGAAGGATGGATGCTTGGGGTAGAAAGGGGAGGCAGGTTTCCATCCTTGGCAGGGTGTTAAATCTAATCCGTGTCAAGCCCCATCCATTTCACAGCGTAGACATACTGCCAGGCTCGGTCGGACGTTACCGGGTCGGGTGTCAAACTTTTAGGGGGGTGAGGCAGAGAGGAAAGTAAGGCCTTGATTAAAGGTAGGCATGTCAGCTCGTCTTTTGGCACTGACGGAGGAAGGTCGAAGAAGGGTGGGAGGTTAGAGAGCACTTAGACATATTTGGGGATTGGAGAGAGGCGGGGAGTACAGTGCCAACACATCTTAGAGAGTGATGGACAGAAAGAGAGGCAGGCACTCCGGAAGAAAGATGGATGCAGGGGAAGAGAGGGGAGTATTGACTTGGAGTATTGACAATATCAAACTGGTCCTCAGGTTTTGGGAACACAGAGCCAGAGGTGCTGAAGTGGGTTTCTTATAGTGATGACTGCTGTCACATATGAACCTACATCATGAGTACTGTACATTAGTTGTAAGTTATTCAGTTACGTCTATAACATTGACGATGGAAATCAGCATGACCAGAATTAAGGTTATTTTCACGAATTGTTTAAATAAAACATGATGCAGATTAAAGTTTTAAAGCATCCAATGTTAGAAGTTGTATCTAACAAGCTGAAGGTTAAAGTGTTCATGCCAAAAACTGTTATCTACCTCTAAACATCTGCTGCCGTGCATTGGAGGTGACTGGAATTTGGTTTGCATGACTCAAAGCATTGAAACATTCAATTAAATTAGTAATGCAAACTGACAAAAGACGTAAGTGTAAAATATGTTCTGCATTTTGATATGAATAACTTCATTTTAACGCCTCTTATTAAACAACGCAATATTTAGGGACTCAAGAAAGGTTAAACACAAGTTTAAGAAGACATGGAGGTCAATTCAAAGAGCAAAAATAATGATCCAGACTTCAGTTTTTCATTTTGGTGACAAAAAACAATGGAGAAAAATGTATTTCATGATAATATGAAAATATATTACATTTTATAAAAACTAAACAACAATGTGGCAAACTGATGAATGGACATTACCTGAGTAGTGTCGGCATAATCTCACGGTGCAGCTCCTGATTAAAATAACCGTTTCCTAAATACTTTGTGTTCTCAAGTTTATTAAACCGTTAAATTAAGTTCTAAATAATAATAATGAAAAGCGTCCTGTGTCTAGTAGTGTGGAGAGAACAAGTAGCTGTGGTAATGCTGATCCTTGATGATCATAATGATGGAGAGAGAGAGAGAGGGAGAGAGAAGTTCAGAGCTCCTAATAACTGGAACTTTAGTCTTTTTACTGCATTGCTTTTGTCACGAAGCTCTCTGTAAAAAAAGAAAGAAAGCCTGTAACCCTGGTAACTGTTAACAAAAAAGATGATGCCCACTGTATTCTCTAAATGCCTAGAACAGTATTGTATGAAGAAATTTAAATAAAAGCTAAACCCATTAAAGTCTAGTCACAAATTTTGCCTCAAAGTATAAATAAAATGACCGAAAATTTGATTGCAAATGTATGAAAAGTTCTTTTCCAAAGTGGACCACTGCTTCGGAGGAGAGGGATGGGTTGCACATGTTTCCACGACAACAGAATGACCTCTTAACTTTTCCTCTTGAAGGTAATTATTCCGGGCCTTGCAGGCATGTTGCGACACATTTGATCAGGAAAGTGTGCAGCTGGATTCTCTGTGATTGTGTGTCCCATATTATGGGATGTTGCGCGCCGTTTGAACCTCCATCTCCGAGACTAAAAGGCAAGAGCAAGCGGAACACGCCCACGTCTGTTTTTTTCCTTCTTCTTCTTCTCTGGTGTCACGAAGCACACGAGAGACAGACACTTCCTTACACCGCCGTGTCTTTGTTCCCCAGCCCGACCCGTCTCGCCTACCACGCCAACAATAATTATCCCCTCCAAAGTGTGTCAGCACCTTTTCATACGGAGGCTTTTTATGTGCCACTTTCTAATTAGCATTTAATTACACGGTCAGGTCAACAAAAAGCAATTTTCTTCCTGTCAGCTGTAAAATAAACAAGAACTGTAACGGGTTCATAAAGCAGACTCCATAAAGCCAGAACCCGATGTCGTGTTACTGGTCAGTGGAGAGACCCTACGGAGGGTTTTGTTCACTTGCACTTTTATTTGGGGAAGATCGGTTTAATTAGACTAAATTTAAATGAGGTCTTTTTTTGAAAACATTTGGATTAATTATGGGAAGAAATGTTTCCATAGCATTTTAACGCCATTTAAAGCTATGCAGAATAGTTCAAACATGCAGCAGCCTAGAGTTCACTGTATAGTTTATACTCGTAAATTCAAATAAAAGTTCCCACCAATGGGAATTTATTTCTCTCAACATGTTATTATTTTTTTAATAAAAGTGTCGGCTATGTATGGCATTTTATTTTTGTTTGGGCGATAACACTTCGGAATAATTAATGATTAATTTTACTTTAACAAAACCTCGTCTTATCCTGTGTTGGTGTTCGAAGGTCATTATTTTTTTTTTTAGGAAAGAGTGGAAAAAAGCTGATTAATTTCTAATTAGCCTTTTGTTCATTAGACTTAAGCGATAATCGGGCGAAGGGTAACGCTCTAATTAGAGTAATATGGTAATTGGAGGTAAGCTCATTTTCTATCTCAGCGAGAGGTTTAGACGAGCCTCGGAGGTGAGGGATGGGTAACCTTGTGCGACAGCGCACCTGCAAAGTAAAACACACAGAGAGAGAGAGAGAGAGAGAGAGAGAGAGAGAGAGAAAAGTGTAAAGGTGAGCTGATGTTGGGTTATGATCGTCTTCTTTAAAGTGTGGATAAAAGAGAACAGCTGTGCATTGAATTTGAAAGTGTCCCACTTGCCTCAAAAAACAATAAATGAACACATAAGTCTGCTTTGTTGTAAATTTTTCGACATGTATTGAGGAATTCTTCTCAGATAATAAATTGCAAATAAAAATAAAAAAACACACATTTCTAAAATACAGACAATATTTGAGATGATATGTGTATTAAACATTTAGTGTATTTAGCAGCAGTCAGACATGAGTCGAGGGGAGGGAGTGGGAGGTGTGAGTGTCATATGTCACCATCATGGTCAGTCTGCGGGAGAGACAGGTGTCATATATGTCACTATCATGGTCCCTCTGCAGTGAGGCGGGTGTCACATGTCACCATCATTGTCACTCTGCGGGTGTCATACATGTCACCATCATGTTCACTGTGGATGAGGCGGGTGTCATATATGTCTTGCCTTCTTTAGTTTACAGAGGAAGTAGAGGCGCCTCTGGGCTTTCTCTGCCTGTGATGTTGTGTTGGCTGTCCAACGAGAGGTCTTCATTGACGTCCACCCCGCAGGAATTTGCTGCTGCTCCCTCTCTCTGTATCAGCACATTGATGTACAGCGGTGGGTGTTGAGTCTGGCCTCTCCGGAAGTCAACAACAATCTCTTTGGTCGTCAGAAGGCTTTGAGCTTCTTCCTACAGTGTGTATCATCGTCTTGGCAGCAAGGTGAAGAGCAGTGGGCCGAGCACACAGCCCTGAGGGACCCCTGTGCTGAGTGTAATGCTGCTCCATGTGTTGTTCCCGGCATATGGCTCGTGGCCTCCTACTGAGGAAGTCCAGCAGCCAGTTACACAGCGAGGCGCTGAGCCCCAGCTGGTCTAGTTTGCAGATGAGTTGTTGTGGGATTATGGTGTTGAATGCTGAACTAAAAAGTCTTTGAACAGCTTTCTCTCACACACACGTCTTTTGTGTCGAGGTGGATGGAGAGCAGAGCAGATTGCATCTTGCGTCTCTAAATAAGACGAGGAGAAAAGGAAGTGTTGTGATCTTCACAATGAAACATCTTTGACATGTCGAGTGCTGGCAAATACGCGTTAAGATGTCTACAGCATCTTCATTGGGGAGGGGTGGGGGGTGTGGGGGGGGGTAGCTTGAATGTCAGACCACAAAAACTACAGCTCAGGAGGCAGAAAAGACTGCAAGGAAAAGGCTCATGGGTTCGCAGTGCAAACCAGTCCTTGAAGGACTTGTTCAATCAAAAAAGGAAGTTAACCATATTGTATTGAATGAAAATGTATATTAGTATTATAAGGGTCCGCCCACTGACGTAGTCTGAGGGGAGGACCCATTATTTTTACAGTGTTTTGTTGTTTACTAAAAAGGTGGTGCTAGGTATGAAACCTGTATCACGTATTGGTTCTTTCCACAAATGTTTCTTAATATTACCGCTCGTGTTTTTCGCAGAATCTATACTCTTAATCAGATCGGTTTAGAATCGTGTTCAGAACCAATCAAAAGAACGTAGTTCTAGAAGCTTGAAGTTTCATCAAACAAGATTTGCCGCAATGTGAATGTTTGCTGAAGTTTGTATTAATAAAATCAAACTGTGCACCCATTTTTTTCCCTGTTTCTTTTTTTGATTTATTTTTATTAACAACAATTTTTTCAGGATATTTATGGTGAAATAGCAAGGATTTACAGTTTTTTATACTGAAAGTCTTATTTTACAAAAAGAAAATACACAAATATATAACCTTATAAAAACACTAAACAAGTATTTTTTAAGATTAAAAAATAAAGGACAAAACAAAACAAGACAAAACAAAACAAAAATATTACACAAACTTTTCCACATCCCACCCCCTCCCCTGTATGGCTCTCAATTTATTTTCATTTATATATCTACACAGTCTTTATACAGTTTACATACACCCATCCGTACACCCAAATGTTCCGCTCTTATTGGGAAATCAGCATGCTGGTGTAGTATTGGAAGGACGGTCTTAAGGTCAGCATGATTTAAAATCTCCAGCGAGGACGGGGAATCCGTCTGGGTGAGCCGTCTGTGAACTGTATCAGGCCTTCAGAGAACAACAAAGTGCCTCATTTCCGTCACTGTTGTTGGGGTCGGGAAGGGATGTAAACAAGGGACGAGCAGAATCGTCGCAAATTCCCTCGACAGAGGCCCTATGGGACATCACGGGTGCATGTTGCGTGGAATACTTGAATTAATTGCACGCCGGCTTCTTGCATTCATTTTATTTCCTAAGTAGACAGAGTGAGCTTTAACGAGCTGCACCCACATTTTTTTGGTAGCTCATTAATGTCACAGATGAACTGAACCGGAGGCCCACTGCACCTCAGAAATTAAAACAGCTCAGGGCACACCAAATGCCATGAGATCTATTAATACTGTGGAAATGATTGGATAGGAAACAAAATAAATTCAGTTTTGTGTTGATGTGACAGTGTGATGTGGCCATTTAATTCATTCGAGCGCTCCATATGAACTTGGAATCCGTCCTCCACTCATGAGCTTTTCCAAACAGCCAATTACTATTAAATGACACCAGGAGGAAGACTCGTTATAAAAGGGCGAGAGAAGGGGTGTTCAGTTGGATGCAATCTACAACCTCACCTATAGATGGCACTAGATCCTACACACTGCTTCTTTTGTAATCGGAAAATGCTTCATATAGAATATCAAAAATATAAAGTCATATCCAAAGCATAACATTTTTAGACATGATGCAATAAAGTAAATATACTTCGTTGTTCCCTGATCAGTGTTACATAACATAATCCACTAATAATGTGGTGGGTATTTTAGCCTCATCGTTCTGTCGATCTGCCGACAGGTGGATGAAGAGAGAACGATGAGGAGTACGGAGCGCTACGAATGACACCGAGGGTAGCTCCATAGCTCCATAAAAGAGAACATTTTGTTTTATCAATCATGAGTTCTGAAAGAGAGCAAGGTGAATGGTTGAGTCGAAAAAGCTCCGGCAAGTGGGCGCATTAAATTTAAAGAGATTCTGACCCATCAGCAGCGAAGGAGAAATAGAGCGAGCTCTTGAAAGGAAATCTGTTCCGGGACGGGGATCAGCGCTCAGGACTGTGTTCTATTAATTACCTTGAAGGCGGGCAGCGCTGGCAGAGTGCATTTGGGTGGGACTGGCGAGAGGCCAGGTTATTTTATATTTAGAGCGAGGGAGAAATAAGTGTACGGAGAGAGAATACCGAGAGATTGTGAGTTGGTCACAAATTACTTTAAAAAGAACACTATGCAATGTTAATTTCACTCTTTTAGGTGCGTTCACACCAAAAGCGAAGCGATTTTTTGCGTCGCCCAAAACGCGTGAGTTTGCTCGTTCGACCGTTTGCCATGTTCTCACCATGAGCGTTGACACTCCGCGAGGGGCGGGGCTTATCTCCGTGTCTCGTCTCCGTAAAGACCGTTAGAATTTCCTTCATCCACCACGGAAGGCTGCTTTATACTTGTTGTGGACATCCCACACACTAACGCCCTCGTGTTTGGGTTCATGACATCACCCGTGGGCTCACTCAGCTCGGTCACTTTCACCGATGAAGTTACTGTTACGCCTGAAAGACTTCCGCTTCCAGCGCTGCGAGAGCGGAACTCAAGATCTGATTGGCTCGAGTTGCAAGACGACCGCCTCAAAGTTGAAATATTTCCACGCACCTATAGGTGGCGACACGGTATTCAGTCATGTCTTAACATATCCGTATCAGGAGCAAGAAGTTTTGTAGCTTAATTCAAGTACAAGATTACAAGAACACTGAAACACAGCAACACAATTTAATCCACACCAAATATTAGACTGTACATGAAGTTGAGAATGAAAAGAATAAGGGAAGTAAAGGAAGAGCTGCAGCGGCGTATCGTTTGGCAGAGGAAATAATACCACTGAAGGAAAGAGGTGTGGCGGCATCCCAAAGGGTCTGTGCGAGTCCAGTGAAGAAATTGTCCGACAACAGAAATGAAGAATTACTTTAAAGGAAGTGGTGGAAGTGCAGAATGTCACCGAAGGTCACCACCAACCCCGTTAGCAGATCCTCTGTAATCAATGCATTGCACTTACTGTGATCAATGTGGAGAATCCCGCAACACACTCCTCAACGTTAAATCAATAGGACCGATGAAACTCATGTTTGGTTCGCCACACGGTCACTTTCACGCAGCCAATGCATTTAGCTGATTTGTGAAAATATTCACAACCAAGGAAGGTTCCTCCAACGGTTACTGCAAGACTTTATGGGAGATTCAGAGCATTAATAATGTCAGCTAGTACAACCATCTCTGAAAGAAGACTTCTATTTGGAGAAGGCTTCCAATTTATTGGAAAACTGCTGTTCACTAAAAGTATTTTTTTAATGGAAAATTAAATAAAAACTATATATATACACACATATATGTATATATATACACACATATATGTAAATATATACATATATATATAAATTATTTTCCTCTTACTTAATTAAGTCGAAAGTCATCATGCACATCACACTAAGAGTCATTGGTGAGACTCCTATGCAATTTAAGATTGAATCCGATCAAGTGGCTACTGCATGGTGGCCAATATCACTGAAAGGTAGAGCACTTGTGCATTTCCTCTGATTATTTTCATTTGTCTCCAAATTAGATTAGCATAAAGTAAATCTTTGTCAACATAGGCTACCACATTGCAGATGCAAACAGCAACACAACAAAGTGCCGTCCATGTACGTCTTACCTTCACTTTATAGTCTATGTCTGTAATACATAGCTGACATCAACCCTACTATAGGAAGTATTTCATAATCCTACATACAAGGGATGATCCTAGATCAGTTTATGTGCGTAGAAAATGTCTTCCTCTCTTACAGGGACTTAGAAGATTGATTTCAAAAAGTGATCTCCTGAGTGAAAGTGTTTACAAGTTATTTTAGGTTAAGAAAAATAATGTGCAAAACCACATCTACTACGTCACTTGCTTATTTTAACCAAACCATGACCTTTTCCTTTACCAAGTAGTTCAGTTTCACAATAAAACGGTCACATGTTTAAAACGGTCACTATGCAACTGTTTCCTGTAAAATGTTAGAATGGTCATATATGTCGGGAGATGGGCTGGTTGTAGCGGTGACGTAAGATGATTGTCAGAGGGCCTGAAGGATGTAGCCTATATACACAGCTCAGGAGTTCAAAAGTTCAGTGGAATGAAGCTGCCCTCCTGGTGGTGCAGGACCAGATGCTGAAAAGTGAAGTGACGACTCGGGAAGCCTCCCCTTTTCTCTTCCATGATCCAGTCCGTTTCTCTGCAACACTCCATTCACATTAAATGTTCTGAATCGATGTCATTGGCACAGGCGGTAGGATTAGCAAAATGTACATATCATGGAAATAACTGTCTATTATAGTCCAAGTCTCTCCTCTCACTCACTTTTTCTGGCAGTCCAGGTGAAGTATTTTATGCCAAAGCTCACAGCCAGAGTGCCACTGTCGCGGTGATATATGGCCTCCTCTCTCCTTTTGGTTATTAGGTCTCACAGTTATGATTCAGTGAAGCTGGCAATTCACATTAAAAGCAGTGCATTAGCAGTCAGCGCTAACATAATGAGCTACACTTTGAAGGCAGCTATAATCACAGAGCAGGCACCCCTGGGCCACACTGCCAACACGCAGGGATAGCAACACTGAACTGATTAAAGATCTGTCATGTGTGGACGGAGGAGGGTGGCTTCCAATTGGACAAGAGTCAACGGCCATCTGCCTCTTCATTAGAATAAGAATTGTACACTGTTAAAACTCATCTGTTGAAGCTGCAGTAGTGCCACCTAGGCAAGGTGTCGCACCTCGCGAGAGGCAGTGAACAGTACGTGTTTTGTAACTCCACCACTAGATGACAAACGAGACACTAGAGCTGGCCAACCCCTCTTTTAGTTTTCCCGGTCAAAACTTTTAACCCCCAGCAGGAGGCGGATCGGAGAGGAAGAAGGCAAGATGACAAATGTGTAAGCAACTTTTATCTTACTATAATCTTACTATCTATCTTACTTGCCCGCTGGAAACAAATGAGACAATCGGCAAGACAATCGTCTGTTTCGATTAACTCATTCCGAGTGTCTCTCATCAGGTCCAATAACTCCTTCAGCGCTCACTCTAGTGTGCTTAAGCGTCCAGCTCACAGGGATCTAACCTCATCCTTTCACTTGCAACATTATCCCATCTGACCCCACTAAAATTTGGAATACGCTTTACTGTTGGCTGTATTGAGAAATATAACCCGATATCCCGTATGTCTTTCTGGACAGTATTTCCATGTCTAGTTCCCTCTGACTGGTGGTGCTCCTTGCAGGTTTTATGGGCCACTGCATTCATGGTTCAAGGAACACAGGGTTGAAATAAAATACAGTTATAGTCCCATGATATTTGAAAAGTTCTGCATCACGGGACAATTTTGAGGACGGGAGAATGAGGTGGAGTAGAGGAATCTCAGAGCGAGAGGAAAGAAACTACTCCTGTATAGAGCCGTACACATCCCATGGCAGTTTGTAATGTTTCCAGTCAGGATGCTTTCTAATGATACTCTTTAAAAGGTCAACAATAACTTGACACAGGAATGATGTTCTCTCGGCAAAAATTATTAACAATATGTGGTTTATTTTAAATTTGTGAGGTTGGGATTATGGTGATTGTTGAAATGGGTATCTTTTCGTCTTCTCTGGTTCTAAGTGCTTATTGCTGTTGTGTTTGGCAGATATTTCTCACTGAGAGTTCATTGGAAACAGGATTTGGTATGAATTTTGGTTCAAATGAGATTGATTCTTTTTCCTTTTCATTCCAATTTTCCTCTGAGTTTGCCTTCCTCCTACCTATTTAACGCCACAGGCGGGAATCCCCTCTACGCTCACTTAATAACGCTATCTCCCAAGGCAATTTTAGACCTCTGCTCCCCCCTCCAGCCTTCAGCTCCATTAGCCTTTTGCTTATTTTTTTCTTTTTGCAGCAGCAGTAGGTTACTGGCTCCGGCTAACGTGATTAGCGGGAATTCATTTCGAAGGTGGCCATAATCACAGACTGGAAGCCCTGGGCTAATCTGCCAATGGCTGTGGATGAAAACACAGAGGTGATTGAATATGCCAGACATGGAAGGAGCGATGATCTAATCCAGTAACTGGGTGGCCTCTTTAATCAGACCAGCCTGAAATCAGACTGACTGTCTGGAACAATATAGAATTGCAGGAGTAGACATGTCTGAGTAGGGAAGTTTAGATGGATTTCTCGCCTGACGCCTTTTTGTATAAAATACTATATGTATTATATCTCCCAGATTGTCTCTCACATAATGCTGCCACCTTTTCTGAAATATTGAGCATCTCTCTTGTTACTGGCTGTATCTCTTGTGTCCATATGCAGGTTATCGTTTCACCTCGACTGATAAAACGGAAATGAAATACCTCATATAGGCAAACGACCAACCCTTTTTTAAGTTGACCGGGTAAAAAAATAGCATCTGTGCTGTCTCTCGAGGAAAATAATCTAAAATTACTCCACAGGGAGCAGTGTTCGGGCGCCATTGTCAATAATTCTGAGTCTACAGACATCTCAGTATTGCTCTTGTCATCGAAGTGCATCCCTTCTAGCTAAAATAAGACGTGGCTTATTCAGTGCAGCAGTACAAAACAGTGTGTCGTTCCCCCTTGACTTCACAACAGCCTCTGGCGAAGTCAATTGAGGGGCAGAAATAATATTATTCCTAGTTTTCTTTAGCTTTTTCTCTTGATCCAACAGCTTTATTTGTTGTTGTGCTATGTTTACCGCTTGTATCCATCATTTTAAGCATTGTCTTGTCTATCTCTTCTCTTTTTGTAAAGCAGGAGTGTTTTATCTGATTAAGTAGTAATGATTTTATGAACCTTTTTAGGCATGAAGTTCACAAGTTCACAAGGGATCATAACAAGTTGGTCCTTATTTTGGACCCGAGCCAATAAACTATGTCAAATAGTGCCTTAAGTTTCTTATGCGAGAGGAAACCGTCCTAAAAATTGAAAACAAAGCAACCGTAGAGTAAAAGAAGATCAGATTCTGTTTTGTGGAAGAAAAAGATTAACGGGCCACTTTCCAATTTCACAACAGAGGAACGTGACTCCCTGGTCATTTATCATTTACTACGGAGTTTGGCATTATCGCTTCAGGGAAAATGAGACTTGGCGTGGCTGGAAAATACCTACAATTTGGTCAACGCAGCAATCTACGGGAGCTAGTCGAATCCAACAAAGGACAAATGAGTATTCCAGCCGGGTCCAGGTCGACGTTGTTTCATTTTCTCATTATCGAACCGTACCGTACCAGAGTTAGTCTGCAACCGGACAGACCGCCTCTTCAACAAGGTCTCGGCCCGCACCGAGTGCGACTGCCCAAACACCACCGCACCAAGGATCCAAAAATGGAAACTAGTGCTATTTGAAGTTTGTTCTTTTAGAAAATTGTTATTGGGAGGAAACAGAGCAGAACATACGACAAAGCGTGTATTAAAGTTGCATCAACATACTTTCTTGTTCAGACACGGGAGAAAATGTGTCCAACTCACTGGGAGAGGACAAACCTGCTCACGTCTAAATCTGCATTGCCAATTTGACGTCTACTCCACTATAATTACAATATGTGGTGATTTAGCTACTGTCAAACTATACATAACAAGACGGCCCATCACCCTCGCTGATGCTATTCTACCCAATGAGTGACAGCTTGGACAATTGGTCAAGATGTGTTGTTGAAGGAAAGATTGAGTAGATGCAGTATCATCTCAGGACAGTGAGACAGAATCATTACAGTGTCTCATCTGGAGCTCATCACCAGTTAAAGGTGAAGAAAACCCAGATTTGTCAGATTACAGATTTTCCGACAAACAATTTGGAATCGATGTTGTTTCCAGCTATCTGTTGGATAGTTCTTCTGGAATCAAGTGAACTAACTTTTCTCGATCAGACACACAAAACCTCCAGGTACATGCTGGATTTAAACCATCTATAATTTAGTGTCTGTTATTATGCTCTTTCCATTGGGAGCAACAACTTGCTGAGACAGGTGGACAAGCACCTGCTAATTAAGCTAATTGAGCTGATTAGTATTTTCTAACACTTAAGATCTTCTCGAGCACCGAGTGAAAGCGCAGTGTACTCGATTTTACTGCAGGCTTCAAACAAAACCGCAACTACGAGAAAGCCGAGCCACCAAAATGATAGGAACTTCAAATGGATCATCTGTCTCGACCATGATTTGGCTCCTCATCTCATTTCCAGTTTGGAAATCTATGATGCAACAGCTCAGACAGATTCCATTCAGCTCATGACAAAATAGTCAAGTCCCCCCTCTCTCTGCTCCTTCAACACTTTCATTTCCAGTTTGATTTCCCTCGGAGCGAGCGTTTGACTTGAAGCATCACTCCCTGGGGGGGAACCGAGGTGCGACACCAGTCTCAGGTGTCTGGACCGATCAGCTACAACGCTGGAGGAACTCATAAACTCTACTCAAATGTCATGTCTGTTGGCGTGGAGAGGATTTCTGAGGGGGAAATGGGTGAAGCCCATACATGATTGTTGTGAATCGTACTGTGATATTGCCTTTTCAAGGGAAAACTATGTAAAAGATGAGCGGATAAGTCTGGTAATATCTGGCTTTGGGTGTATAGATGTACCGGAAAAGATGTACCATCACCCAGTATATCAATTAGGAATTATTACAAGTGACGCATCAATTATTTTGATCAACTTGATATTTTCGGCAATGGTATACCTTTAACCGTGGGGCAAGAAGAAGCAAGACGTTTGCCAGTTGCAGTGTTGGTGCAATGCGATCTCATCCGTCCTTGTCATGTTTAAAAAAGAAAGGGATGTAATATCGTGTGACTCGTTAATGTCACGTGACAAAGTCAATCAAAAGGACTCACCTTTAGGACGCCAATGGCCTTTGAGAGTGTTTTTCCCCATGCACTACCTCTCCCGGTCTTAATACTACGAACGTGCTCTGAGCTTCTAATGGTAACGCAGATGGTTTCACATTGGAGTAAGCTGATAGATACCAATGCACAAGACACCCACTTCTGTATTAGTGGGCTAAAAGGCAGAGGACATCCGAATTCCGTGGCTCGGCAGTGAGACCAGGCTGGTTCGGGAGGAATCCGTAGAATCCAGGTCTTAAGTGTTCCTGTGCAACAATAAGAGTTTGTGGAAGAGCATCTTGTTTTTCTAGTTTAGAGAATGGATATGTTGCCTTCCTGTTGGGCGACTTTTGGGGTTTGGTGCCCAAAGAAATGACGCTGCAAGACCGAACTGGAGCAGCTTGAGACAGCTGGCAAGAAAATGAAGCTCCGTATAAGAATCACCGGGGACAGCTTCGGTAAATCCATGACGTTGTAGGATTATGACTTTACCTGACAACCATATTAAAAACACATCAATAAGCCACAGTGTCGCACTGGGTGACAAGAACACACACATACACACACACTGGCGGTTATATTTTGAGCCACAACGGGGCTGTAAACTCCTCTCTACAGCGTGTATTAATGTACACATAGTTGCATTTCCTCTTGTTTGTGTGTAGCTTTTGGAAAAGCAATAACAGCACCAAACTGATTTATTGAAGATTTTTATTAAAATAAAAGTATGTATCTGTGGAGATGGTCTTTGGGAAGATCCAATATACTTTTGGGTTGAGAAACACAGACACTGGTAAGGAAATGGGAAAGTATTGTGAGATGGATTAACAAAGAGTTGTTTACCTGCCATTTTATAGACATTTGTTCACAATAATAACTAAATAAAATATGACCACACCTACTAAGCAGATCAAATAGTTGTTTGCTTAATTACTTATGTCATAACCCGCAACATATGGTGATCAAAAAAATTTACGACCTCAACAACCACGGCCTACTTGAGATTGTGTATGTAATATGATATTTACATTTTACATGGCGGGTTCACGATGTGTTGCAGAACGTATTAAGCCTGATTAATCCTTTTTTGCCAGTCATCCAGGCATTTATTTGCAGGAAGGCTAAACGTTCACGTACAGTCAGTCAGACTGGCTCAAATGAATGATAAGGCAGTTGCGTTGCGCGTCTATCGCAGCCACAAGCGTCTGTACGTTGACTTTTCATGGGATTCGGTCGCTCAAAATTGTTCCAGCTTTTTATGTGAACGCACCTTCAGACTATAAAAGAGGAACGTCTTAAGTTTACTCTTACATGAGGGGACTGTATCTGCAGGTGGAAGCTGGTTCCATTAAAAGAAAGGGAGCTTGATAACTGAAGGCTCTGCTCCCATCCTAAGGCAGGAGTCCAACATTCAAGACCGGTGTCCCAAAGAGTTGTTTTATTTAACCTTTGTGACGTTTGTGATGCGTTTTACCATCTACACACATATTTTAGGCCCAACCATAATAACTGAATGGTCCTCGTGAATGTGTACTCCCCTACAACGTCAAGCTTCATTCGTAAACCTCTAAGCTTTGAATTATAACAACAAAAATGTACAACAATGTTTACAACCACTCTAATCCTATGTTTGTTGTGGTTTTATTCAGCTCTAAACAACCAAACTTACTAATTACCAAACATGTTAAAAGAGGAGCTCAGATGCATATTGTAGATAGTGAAATGTAATTAAAATCTGGTGATTTTATCAGTAGCTGCAGGCTGGCTGCTCAGACAGCAGGTTGTATTTTATTGTGCGCCTAAAGGTGTGTGTATTAGAACGTGTGTGGTCACACGCTTTGTTTGTGTGTGTTTATTGTTGGTGTAACTGGCAAACATGCATATGCAGAGAGATAAAGGCAAACACCACACACACGGCACATGTTCTTTTTACACCCAGACAGATGTGTTGCGTCTAACACACACAAACACACACAAACACACATCTTATCCCCACACAGCAATATTTCAACCCCCAAGTAGTGCAGCGGTGGCAGTAAAGGGCAAATCCACACAATTGGTCTTGTTCTCTGTAGACACAAAGGCAGAAATCCCATTACTCCACTAGGTAGCCGTGTAGGACACACACACACACACTCACACTCACACACAGACACAGACACACACACACACACACACACACACACACACACACACTAATCTCCCTGCTACAGCTGGGTGGTGAAAGTCAGAGTTGTAGTTGTTATTCTTCTGCCAGCAAGAGAGAGACAGGGTCATTTACTAATCCCATACCACCGTCATCACCTCAGGCCCTGCCCCGGAAGACTCTTTGACACACACACACACATACATGCACACACACACACACACACACACACACACACACACACACACACACACACACACGCACACTATCTTTACCTGTTACCATCACTGAGTTCTCTTCCTCTGGTCTGGGGTGTCCGGTGAAGGCGGCTAAAACACGTCATTATGATTTTCTTTGGTTTAGTTTCAATAACTTAAACGGTCCCATATCTGGTGCATTAAGACAGCGGTTGGATTAGACTTTATCTTATCAGTTTGATGGATAGTGTTGTAAAAGAAAAAATCTTTTTGAATCAAACAAACTGGATTGAAATGAAGCTTTGAATCTGATGCCGTGTGTTTTTTGTGGGTTATGTTTTAGTTTAATTCTGGATTGGAAAGCGTTTTAAAATCTGGAAATACAGGACTGGCAACGGGAGGAACAAAAATGATATGACCACGTCAAGCGTCCTCCGAAATATTTTTTTTTTTAGAATAACTGGTTATAGTTAAGAAGATTGTACCAACTAGTTAGGTTTAGGGTAAGTTGAATAAGTGGGGGGAAGGGTCGGGATAAACTGTAAATTAAACTATAATAAAATCAGGGATGGGTTGGGGTTACGCATCCCAACATGCACAGTGTAATCAAATTAAAATATACAAATGATCTATACAATTTGAATAAGAGGGTCAATAAAGTTATATGGGGATAAGCAAGATAAAACTAGGATAATGAAAAATAGGTGAAGGGAATTTGTAGGCGTCCCCTCAGCGTTAGCAAGGTGAGCGTCCGCCTCTAGTCTTGGAGTATCCTCGTGAAAACCATTGCGATGGTTCAAATCCCAATGTAAAGACCAAAATCATAAGGAATGAAAATAGATTGAAAAGGTTAAAAAGAATATACAGAAACTAGAAAGGGCACTTGGCAGAGCGCATACCTTCGAATATCACAAGATTGGGCATTGAATTATGAAAATGTTGGCATTAGTTGCATCCCAATTGGATATAAGTTGACCGCGCTAGGGTAAAAAGAAGATTGTGACCTTTTCATGACCTTGACCGTTGACCCGATCGATCCCAAAATCGAATCAAATGGTCCCCGGATAATAACCAATCGTCTCACAAAATTTCATGAGATTCGGTTTAAAACTTTTTTACTTATGCGAATAACACGCACGCACCCATACAAATACACGGCGATCAAAACATTACCTTACGAATTTTCAAAGCGAAGGTAAAAACGCGAAAGTGAGGGAACAATTATTTATTGTTCAAATAATTCTCAAGACGCACACAAAAACTTGATTTCAAAAGAATAAACTTTATAAAAACCCAACATCAGGTTGAAGTCCTCTCTCTCTCTCTTCCCTCAATGTCTCCGGCTCTTGTTTGTCTTTATCAATGTTTATCTCATTATTGCTTTGGGCCTCTGGGCGTTTGTGATCAACAGGTTCTTTCTACAGTCCGGTGCCATCAGCTTGTTGCTTTACTGGCGGTGGAAAACACACACGAGCGCTTCGTATCGGACTCATTTCTGTGTTTTATCCTTGCTTGGGCCTTTTTTATAATTTGCCTTGTTAGAAGTCCGACAAACAAATAAACAACGTCTATTAACATTCAGACTATGTTTCAAAAGTAAAACCTGCAATTTAACAATTTAAAGGGGCACTCCCTGTTAAATGAGCTAAATATAGTGAACATGGATGACTGAATTCGTCCCAGTTTCAGGACGTTCTTGACGTGTCCCAGCAGTGTCGAGGGAACGTCTCTCCACGTCTTCGCTCCGGCCTTGCGGTTGTGAGAAGCCTTTTAAGATCAAGAGAAAAGAGAAGAAAGTATTTTTCCGAGGAGTTTTTTCATATAAAATCTCGGCCAAAGCTTCACTCGAGACGCGGCGGTTGTTTTTCGAGCGCCCCGCGTCCCTCTCTTCACCGAGTCTCAACGGTCTCACACATGTGTACACGGTGCTAGTAAAACCCTGAGGAGTTGGCCAGGTTAGTTACAGGTCATAACACTGATTTTCATGCATATATTTCAGGAGTTTGATGTTAGGAAAACTAGTAACAGATGGTGCTGTATTTTTAGGAGTTTCAGGAGTAGAAAGTCGTAATTTTCTTCAGATTTAGTTTGTGAAACGTCAAATTGTTTATGGAGCCACTTTTGGTTAAATGTGTTTCTTTGGTTTAAAAAAGTGGACTCTTTCAGCCCTGTTGCCCCCTTCGTTAACTTCATACGCTCACGTTGAACTAAAAAGCTATTTCCCTCCCAATGAATAACCTAAAACACTTTTTTCTTTTCTTTTTAAATTAGCCGTGACGCAAAATGTAATCAGATAATTGTTTTTGTTTGTCACTTTTTAATTTGCAAATCATGAAAATCAAGAAAATCAAGGAAATCAATTCAGTTCATTTGTTAATAAGCGATCCCTCATAAGAACATCACCACCGAACTGGAAGAGTCCATGTGAAAAGGGGGGGGTCCTTCTGCAAACACACACACACATCCCAGGATTGTGGAGGTCCTAATAAACTAACATGAGTGCAGTGACTTTATTCTCTATATGGAAAGGAGTTCAAACATTCTGTAGATTAGTCACATTTTAGCAGTCCATCATTCTGAAAGGAGCATTATTCATGGACAATACTTCTTGTCTCATCATTTATGATTCATGAGGTCTCAGCTAATAATACTCATCACTCAATGATATCTCTGACACCAGAGAGGTAGCAGACGCAAGATAAAAAAGGTGGTGGCGGCCTGCTGTCAGTCAACACAACTGGGTATCTGTTGGATACGCTCCATGTGGCGCTGACAATGCAAGTCGGGGTGGTGTCGACACAGATGGAAGAGTTTCCTTTCACTTATCTCTATTCAACTTTTGTGTGTCCATTTCGTTTGTCGGCATTGCTTCCTTGGTGCCGGCAGACGATGTTAACGGGTCGTGGTCACAAAACACACACACACATACACACACAGGACATTATATTGACATATACTCCATGGGGCCCTAACCCTAACCTTAACTGCCACCGGCCTCATCCTAGCCCTGACCCTAACCTCAACCCAACGTCACTCCAACATCTTCAACCTATAATGTAATGATTCACACAATGGGGACTTGCATTTTGACCTCAAAAGGAAGGCGAGTCCTCAGAATTCAGTTATGTCAGAAAATGGGACGGACACGGAATCATGTCCCCACGACATGAGTAATACAAGCTCTCTCACACACACACACACACACACACACACATATGAGGAGCATGCAGCGTTCCTCGTCAGGGGGCCTGAGGTGGCAGCAGGAATGACATCTTCAGCAACTCTGTGGCATCCCTGAGACTTTCCTGACCTGCTTTCCCACACCATCGACTGCCTTCTGGATACTTATTTTTCTCACGGAGGAACATCTGGGATCTTGATCCCCACGTCTCCGACGCCACGTCCAGAGTCCACCGAGTTGTAAATGTTTCCACCAGAACCTCTCCCGGTTTCCTCATCCGTGGCCGATTCTTTTATGATCTGTATAAAAGGGAATCTGTGAAATAAAACAACGGACATTATTTGTATTCATTTTTCAAAGTGATCCTTAAATTGGTAAACTTGTTAGCCGCTTGGTTGAATGTTCTTTGTACAAACACAGACACGTGGGTCTCGAGGCGTGACGCTCAGTCCACTACTCTAGTCCTGATTTGAAGCATCTTCACATCCATTGGATGACATTACTGGGAATCGGACACTCACCGCCATGCGGAGGATTTATTTCCTGAATTTACCTCATTTACCTTTTTGGGGGGATTATCACACAATGTTGCGTCATGTAATTTGGCTTTTACATTCCCCTCATGGCGAATAGCAGATTGGTGAGAATTCACTTTTCATTCTTTTCAAGTCATTATTTAAATTGTTCAAATGACAAAACTTTATGACGGCCTCTCTACATCAAGTTTAAGGGTAATTAGTATTTTACCAACGCCGACTTGCTAAAAGTGTGAAAAACGACCCGTGAAGTGGCAGCATTCAGCTCAAAGCTCTTCAGCGTCGGCATCCTGCTGCTGGCTATATCGAAATACACGAGCGGGTCGAGTGTTTTATCTTCTGAAAAGTGAAGTGTTTCTGATGGCCACCAGGGGGCGATATTTCTGGTTGCAAAAATAATTGCCATTGTATAAGAAGTCCTGGTTGCAAAAATAATTGCCATTGTATAAGAAGTCTATGAGAGAATGACCATACTTATGATTTATCACCTCATTACACCTCGTAAAAAGTCTTCAATACAGTGTTCATTTAGTAACTAATGGTCCTATTTAGAGTGCAATAGAGTTTTTTGTCTTTGAACTATTACTCTCTCATTGGGTTTTCAGTTGAGGAAAGATGATTGTAAAATGTTTGTTCGCCTAAAAATGTTATTTAGTGTTCGGTTGTACTTAGCTCCACCCTCTCGTGTTTGCAAAAAAACAAGATGGCAACGGCCAAAATGCCAAACTTGAGGCTTCAAAAACCAAAGTCCACACACCAATGGGTGACGACATGGTGCTACATCCACTTCTTATATAGTGTGTTTTTATTTATTCATGCAGGGCTGAAGTCTGTCTTAGCAAAGCCAATCATAATAGTTACAAGCCAGGCAAAGACGGATGTTTTTTAGAGTCTCCTCCCAGGTGGATCATTCATTTCACTCACAAGTATCGTTCAACTTGGAACACCTTCCTGGCGCTCAAGCTCCTCATCCTAAAACGACCACCCTGAGAAAAGAAATGTGTCCTCTTTTTTTCTCATCCAAAACATTCCAGCAACTCTCGAGCCGGAGAAAAACATATCTCAGGATCTGAATTAGTCCCATTTGTGCCATCTTGTTTGAGTTTCCACCACAAATTAGACCCATGGTGGTTTAAAAAACCCTCATCCAGTTGTTTTTATTTACTGTTGCGTGTCTCTGGAGAAGACTGAAGACTCCCACGTTGGGTCTCCACAGTACAGACCATCTGCTGAGTGACGGCTGTATATGTCTGCTTTAGAATAAACCCGCCAGTCAATCAGCAAACACTTTTATGTTTCCCCATTTGCTCTCTTTACAGCCGCTGTGGTCTCAAACCGATCTGGTTATTTCGGTCGTAACCAAATGCGGATGATTTCTGGTGAGGGCTGGGCCGTAAATCTGTTCACCACTGCAGGCCAGTCTGCTTGACAATGTCACTCGTCTGGAATTTCTCAAATGATCTCTGCTTGCCTAGAAATATTGATGTGATGACCCTCTAGTGATTCCCTTTCCTCTGGCTCTACCTTTCAAATCTGCATAGCTTAACAGTAACAGCTCCCCTCTGACAGTTAGGCCAACATTAGGCCAATCAGGCAGTAAAAACTACTCATCCACCGTGGTTAGTTTGGGCATTCGATCAGAAAAGGGACGTTCTGGCAAGAAACTGGATCGGTCTACATTACGTGAACAAGTCGATAGTTATCTGGAATTCAAAGGATGAGTCGGTGCTTTTGAAACGTGGCTAATAATCCTCCGTTAAATGGCATGTACAATAGGTTCAATATAAACGTCAGTCATTAAACTGAGTTGAATGTCTTTGTTTTGTTGTTTCAACTCATACAACTCTAATTTTCAGTCAATATTTTTTAAATGGTGGCAAACCCCAGCCATGCTGACCAAAACAGTAGTTTATTACACTGACCCATTTTAAATGAATAAATGTACATTGTAAAAAATTAAAAAGTAATGGATGTCTAATGTATATACTCATAAATCATAACTTATATATATATATATATATATATATATATATATATATATATATATTATATATATATATTCTTTTAATCTTTTACATTTAAATGCACATTTGTATTTCCTTTTGAAAACTATACCACAGATGTTGTTCCTTTGACTGTCACACATCTTTATTTTCACTAAAAGTTTTATTTAGGTGTCTACTGGTTCAATTTTGAACACCGAAAAACCAAAACATTACATCACAATACTATACAATCAGGACAACCGAATAGCTAAAGTGCATCTTAAGCTGGTGCCACATCTTTTAATACAAAATCTTATGGGGAAAAAATTATGCTCAAATTCACACAAATGAATGAAAGCGGGTGTGAAGGATATTTTCGGGTAACGTAAAAGAAGAAAAAAGAAAGGCTTTCCAAAGTCTCATCGGAATAACGAGTTTACCGGCATCTTCCGCGTGGCGTCTTCTCACCGTTTGTTTGAAAGGCGTGGTGCGCTCAACATCTCCGGTCTACTCGCCTGCACTGGTTCTGCATACCTTAACAAAAGAAGCTCCCTCCCGCCAATTAAAATCACATTAGCCTAATCACCCAGTCACAACTACTCATCTATTATTGCTCACTTTGTACATTTTATCGGTGCAGTTCACCAGAGAAATGGCTCCGCTCCGCTGCGAGGACCCCGTGAGTCATTAGAGTGGCTGCCTGAACATTAATGGAGATGGCTGGAAGAAAAATAAATAAAGAAATGTGTTGACAAATCAAATCATGTATGCTGATAATTACGAGCTACAAGATTGGTGGTTCTTCTTAAATTGGGGTATTTATTTTTAGGAAGGTGGTTTGGAAGTTCACGATGGTTGTTTGCGAGTTGCAGAAGTCGAGACGGTGTTATTTCATCCTCCATTTATCTGTCTGTGTTGTCAGTAATGTAATAAATATATTGTGTATAATCTACAGTAGCAGTCTTTTAAACTTGCTCAGGGTATTTTGAGATCTGGGCTTAGAACCCTGTCTGCAAACATGTTCATGGTTTTGCAAAAATGGAGAAGTGACATGTGTCTTTAATTTTTTGTATCTACTATCACCTCACAAAAAGTACCCACAGCTACATTTAAGCACAGCAATGATGCAAAAGCAGAACATTTTATTTTCATTATATTGTTTCACAACAAAATGCTATAAAACAAAGATATAAAAATAGTTAAGTTCTCAAAAAAGTATCTGAAAAATCAAAAGAATTTAAGAATTTTATTTTTTGCTTAGAACGATTCCTAATGGAAAGGAAACAGACGTTTTAAGTATCGGTCATAAGAGCTGGTTGCATTACCTCATTGCTAAGGAAAGGTGCTTCAGTCCTTCCTATCTTACCTTTTATCACAGGGAACACTTGACCATCCTTTAATAAAGGTAATGCCTTCTCTGAACTCCTAAACTAAAAACCCCAAATATCTGTTTTGGCACGTGTGATTTTACCGGAATCCTTGATTGAATTGCACATCATCGGGTTTGACACTGTAGAATTTGTTATAAATAAAGTTGTCCGTACCCGAGTGTGACTGCAGTCAGATTATGTGATCACGTGGTTGTTTTGTCCTTTAGGTTCTTACGGATGCTCCTCCACGTCTTTTCTTGACTTTATCGAGGTCAAGGAAAAGTGGTTAGGAAAAAGAAAATAGGAGGAAATATTTCTGACAATTCGACTGCAGCTGTCTGAGAGACGAAGTGCCTGTTGCTTTACATTGATCAGCTCCTTTTAATAGTAGTCTAAATTCACCATTCAGTTGGAGAATCCCTTTTATTTTGCACATCGGTTAATATGCAGAGACTTTTATTGTCTTTTTACCTCCGACAAGGAGGTTCTGTTTTGGGTTTGGTTGTTTGTCCACACAGAAAAACTACTTGCCAGATTTTTATTACACTCGCGTCCATTCAATGTTGGAGTGGATACCAATCAATGGGCGGATCGCAATTTGTATTGATTTTGTACTTATGGAAAGCCTTTTTGTGGCTTTTTGTATTTGCCTTCTTTTATGAACCCTGTTTTTATTTCTCTGGAGAAGTGCTGTGTGAAATATAAAAAATATGAATGTTCTTTTTTTCCTAATCAACTGCTGAAATGTGTTTTCCATGTCTTTAAATCAGTAATATTACATTCAGTCCACCACCACAGACCCACACAGGCTGAAACAGAGTTTATATGATAAAAACACCCAGTTAGATAAATGTATAAACATCCATGAAGCGCAGTCGCACGGTTACACGGCCAAGTGGTTATTAGCCTTTGGAAAATAGAGGGCTCTGATCCAGGGATAACAATGAAATGTGGCTGAACGTGTGCAATTGTGCAGCCTCTGATTGTTGCCTAGTGGAGTACAATGCTGTGTAATTACTGAGGAAAGAGCGACAATAATTAGCGTGTTGATAGCATGTTATTTGATCAGTTGAGCGAATAATGGAATACGAGCAATGGTCAGTTGGGATAGGCAGTCCATTTGATTGAAAGGGGGGTGGAAGACACTAGAAAATAACAACTTTGGGTTATCTTCTACCACCAAAGCTGATATGCAACATTGACATGTTGCGCTGGTAGAGAGCAAACATATTTACAAAACGAGAGAACAAGGCAAGTCCGTGTTGCCAGATTGGGTAGTTTTCTGCCAAACTGGGATGCTTCTGGTTGCTAAGGGGACTGTGACCTCTTGGTTTCTCTGCCACGCCTCTGTTCATCCATCCAAAGCCAGCTAGATATAAACCTTCTGACCTTGATCGTGCACTGATGCTGATTGACGATTTCGCACTAGACTAAAACAAGGGCGCAAGATATGACTTCAGAGGAAAGCTGCATTTATCTAACTGACCACTTGGGGGCAGCAGAACAAGCTGAAACCTCTTCACATTGTCCAGTAGGCAATGGGATTGGTGCCGTTTACACTTTAGTTACCCACTTATTTTCATGGTTTTGGTCAACCTGATTAATGCATCGACTCCTTTGTTCTATTACGGTGACGCATTATTACTTTTTTTGATCAATGCAGCGTTTACCCTTCGCTTTGATTAATGTTTACTTGCATTGCCTAGTCCTGATACATTGAGATCGTGTTGCGAAGTTAAACTTCGGATCAGAAAGACGATTTCAGAATCGCTTCAGGGGAATTCTGTTGACTTGACACATCGGTCTGTTTAGAGGTGTCGGGGACAGCGACTCCACGTGTGAGAAAGTACTATGACTTCTCCAGAGGGCGCCGTTTGAAAATGTTTATTGTCTTCAAGTGATTTCACTTGAGTCATTAACTATTGGGTTTAATTTTCTAATTAGTTAAATTTGGTCGAGTGGAGTTTAAGAAATAGTGAGCTTACCAGACCTCCGTGGCCCGCTCCCATGCCCATGTGATTGATGTTAGCTGTTCTGGCTAATTGGGACTGTAGATCAGAGGACTGGTGGTTCGATACCCGGCTCCACTAGTCCATGTCCTTGTTACCTCGGGCAAGATGGTTAACCCCAAATTGTTTCCAGAGATAGTTCTGATGGGCATGAAGCCACTGCCATCAGTGTATGGATGGGTGAACGACTCGTAGTGAAAAAACTAGCAAAGCGTATCAATTAAATCCACTTTTATGATTGTGTGAGCCAATAATTGGCCTTTTCTTCGATGTCACGACGTAAGTAGCACTTGTACCGTGTGGCGGCGGCCCACGGTAAAGTGGATTTTCTGCTGAGCAGCTGGAGATCTAACAGCTCAGTGTGGCGTCCCATGACTTTTCCATTACACCCTGAAATAGTTTAAACGGTTGGCATTGCATTGTGACACCACCGCTGTGTTTTGGAAAGGCTTTTGATTCCTCCATTGTAGAGACGTGCGTCACGGGCGGCTCGGGAAGCCGGCGTATCCATGGCGATGTTTGGTAAGCGGCGGGACGCACTTGCGCTATCCGCCGCGAGCATCAATTTCCTCAGAGCCCGACGCAGCTGTGAGTGTGACTTCACGTGGAGTGATACTGTGAAGTGAGGGGGTGATTGGGGACAGACCCGTTTTGGGGGGAAAGGACTCTCTCCGGAAGTGCCGCCTCTCGGGCCGTTTTTTGCAAATGCCACTTCTGATACTTCACGATAAGTGCGACAATGAACCGGCAATGAGACAAACATCTGGGGCCCTCGAGCAACTGTTTACGTACTCGGCCGTGGCCAGATTCAAGGGCCGCACCCCGGAGCCCTCTGGATCGTGAAATACCGAGAGCTGCTAATGATGGGGGGGGGGGGGGGGGGGGGGGTCTGAATTTGGGCAGAAGAGGGCTCCATTCATAGGAGCCGTTCAAATGGATTAGGCCTAGCCGCTTTGTGAGGAGGGCCCTCGTAGGCATATGAGCTGTGAGCAGGTCGACCGATTGAGGGTCCTGAAGAGGTAAAGCTCCCAAATGATGAGGAAACTGCTTTGTTGATAATCTTACACCAAACCAATCACATATTCTGTCTTGTGAAACATGTTCTCTGACAACTACTGGTTAATATTTTATTACCCCATGTGAAAATAATCGTCCAACGAGACTTTGCATTCCACGTGACACGAGAACATTGGAAGTCAGGGGGCAACGGAAAAAAAGGAGTTTTGGGTTTCTGACCCTAGTTTTAAGAGACTTTCATACAGCACAATATATATTTTGTAGATTACGGTCAACTTTAGATAAAAAAATAACATTTTAAGGAGAGTTTGTTTTAGGGCGGGGCTACCTTTTGACTGATAGGTGGCTTGCACAGCGTTTTCTACTTTTCAGTGTTTAAGTTTTAGTTTATTGCTGCTGATGGTAAAGTGTATTAAATGTGTATTTAGGTAACCTAAAAAAAATACTTTTCAGCTTTCGGTCCTCCTTAGCTCTCTTCTGTCTCACATCTGGTTGCAGGGAACCAAGATGGCGAAGGCTAAAAACCAAGGGTAATTAAACCAAGGTAGGCGTACACTGAAATATTTCTCGACGAAGGTCATAGCATGGAAAACCTTCCATGTTCTGATTTGGATGCCAGTTATTCTCATTTGTTTCTGTTCATAATATCTGATTTACTGTTCCCAGACCTTTAAAGTAGAACTCACTCATTCCACTTTGGGATTAGATTTGAACTAACTCCAACATTTAGGGCCATAATGTCTCACTCTGACGCCGGTATAATACCGCAAGACAAATAAGTACACATACTTCCCTGTGACGTGATGTTTTTTCCTGCCTTCGCTTTGTAAAGGCACAGCCGGCAGACCGTAAATATGCTGCGGGAGTGGGAGGTGTCACACTCACAGCCATTGTCTTTTAAATAGTCGCATCTTAACGGCGCCATAAGTGAATATGAAACTTACAAATTCTCCACGCACACACAAAAATATTCGCATCCTGTTGGGCGGATGTCTTTTGTGTAAGAAGCTGGTCCCAGAGCTGATGCTTTAAAACCAGCCCTCTCTTTGTACTCTTATCTACTGTCTAGGAGTCGTTGGCAAGGCAGAAGCCCAACTATGTTTATTATTCAATTCAATGTTATTTATTACACATTTATAAATGGGCTTTACGGTCTGTACAGGAAACAATTTCCATGTTGGATAACACACACATACACACACACATTCACCCACACACAAACTCACATGCACACACACTCTCTCACACTCTCTCACAAAATGTCGCGCGCGCGCGCACACACACACACACCTATTCGCAGATTCACACACACATTCTCGCATACACACAAACACACACCTACTCACGCACACTCGCATACATACGCACTCGCACACATACACACACACACACACATACATGCACACACACTTTAAAAATAATAATTCAGGTATAAGCCATACGCATACACACTCATGTGAATGCATACTGCGGCGTGTGCATTGTGGGCTGCACGATGAACTAGCGAGCAGAAATCACATATATAATAATAATAATATAATCAGATATAATTCGTTAGCTCTGTACTCCGCCATCACGGCACGGCGTAACACCCGTGCTCGCCGTCCCTCACCCGCACGCCGCTCCCAGCTCGGCGTAATGTCCGCTCGTAAAGCAGAAAGCTGATTTTATGGCTGCCATCTTGCTGCAGTCGGCCTCTCGTCATCTCCCTCTCTCTCTCTCTCTCTCTCTCTCTCTCCCTCTCTCTCTCTCTCTCTCTCTGCACTGCAGCAGCAGCGTGTCGGGCCCGGTCGTCAGAATGAATCCATTTAGGGGCCGGAGTGATTAGGTCTGCCGTGTGCTTTGTTCTGCACATCTATCAAACCGCTGTCAAACTCATTTAGTCAATTAATAATCCCCATATGAGAGCCTGTGTGTGTGTGTGTGTGTGTGTGTTTGTGTGAGAGAGTTTGCTCTCCTCTCTCTCTCCTCTTATATGCTTGATAGTTTACCACATTGTAATGTTTTTTTTTCTTCCATATTTTCCCCTCCTCTTTATTCTAAATTTATATTTTTTTCTATATTTCTTGATTTGCAGCTCAATGTCTCAACGTTCGGTCGACAATTACCGCGAAATTGCAGCAGCAGTCTTATTCTTCATTGTTACACGAAAGGAGGCTGAAGGTTCCCAGGCGATTTTAATAGATATTTTATGTTTAATAGGATTTATGTCTGAAGGCTCTGTTCTTCGTCGGGGGCCAAGTGTAATTAAATGTATGACCCTCGTTCGTGTAATACTACACACTATTATTAGTATAAGTAGCCTAGTCTAATTAGCGCAACCGTTTACTTTTAATGCAACAAACTTAAAACTTATAGCTGCGCTTAACGGCTCAAGGATATGAAGAACATTTTTGACGGATCATCTTTGGATTCAAGTTGTTTTTTTATTTATTTTTAATTAATTATAATATTATTATTTATTCAGGCATTTTGACAGACAGACTTTATACTTTAATTACCACTAATTAATAAAGGAAAAATAGCTAAACTGTGAGGTGACGACACATCTGAGGTCATTTGTTGTTTAGATTCTCAAGTTATTTTTATGTATAAAACAAATGACATGTGTAAATGTAGGGGCTTTAAAATGTGAGGAAAATGTGGAATTGTAATGTATAGATGACTATTGTGACTGTGACTTTTCTTTTCTTTACTGTAAAGGCTTCAACACATATGTACGTATGTTGTGTGAGGAACCAGATACAATACAACATAGTACACCTGGATACCATCAAATTATATATATATATATATATATATATATTTATTTAAGGCTGTTCTGTCATGTACACTGAACTACCACCTCAATCATTTATCTAGAAAAATTATTAGAAATGCAATTCGAACCCAAATGTTTTGGTAAATTAATGACGTGAAAATGATCTTCACTGAGCTCTGTTAATTATTATTATTTTTTACTTTGGTTTATTTGATAAGGGACAGTGCACATTAATAAACAACATTTCTGTAAATGTGCAGAGTTATTAGCCAAGATGCTATTTTTCATCTGTAGCCCCGAGAGATAGTCACAAAACAAACCTAAAAACATAAGATATACATAACATAATTCCTCTTGGTAGGGAAGATATTCTAAAGTCATTTGAAGATGTTGTTTTTTTTCCACTTGAAATGCAGGTCTGAAGTTAATTGTGCTTGGACTACTTGTATAAATTACATAAATGTCAAATTGACAATGTTGTTGAGACGACATGGAAATGCACACGGTTTATTTTTATGTGGTGACATATAGAATGCATGAACATCACATACAAATAAACCATAACAAAAATCCCTGATCTATTACAGGACTTGCTACTCTCTTGGCGCTTTTTGAGTCAAAACAAACGGAAGCCACTGGCCATCTTTCACACATCTACGTTGCACATAATGGTGTTTTTAAATATACAGTTATATTAACCTACAGGTGACCTTTGAACAGGTGACGGTCTGGATTTCACCCCCGATGCCTCTTCACGAGGCGAGAGTTTGGCCTATTTCTCTGAAGTTATTCTCAATTCTTCTGGGAGTTTTTCCTGATCCGATGTGAGGTTTTGGGGCAGGGATGTTTATGTGTACGGATTGTAAAGCCCTCCGAGACGAATTTGTAATTTGTGAAATTGGGCTATACAAATAAACTGAATTGAATTGAATGCTTGTCATCGATGGAATCATGTGGCGTCACCAGAACCTCCTTCAGCTCAGACTCCAGACCCAGATCCGACAGACTAGAACCGGGACCGTGCGAGGGGGCCGAGTGTCAGACACCTGACCCAGTTAAACGAGACTCTGGTGCTTAGACACATTTCCACTTTTCTGCATCAGGACCACCAAAATCCCCTCCAAAGGAAAGTTCCTTGCGGTGACTTTAAATCCACTTTATCTTCAGGGTGAGACTCTCAAGAGTTCAGGAATCAGAACGCAGCCGAGAGTTTCCTTTTGGTTGTTTGGCCAACTCACAGAACCATTCACTCCATAATAATACTTTTTCATTGGATATGAAACAGACAGAGCAGGCACCAGGTGACTGCAAGAACAACACTTGCATTTTCAGCATTATTCACCTTTAAAAAAAAAAAATTGCCTTTATCGGTTCAGCAGTGCAACCTAAAGGTTATTAAATCCCGATTAAATATATCACATCAATTCCCAATTAACTTCCCTGTGAAAGTGTTTGCTATTATTTAAATAGTTTGCAGTGTTGAACAATGCTTGCTTTCTATTTAAATATTAATATTAATAATAATAATAATAATAATACTAATAATAATAATAATAATAATAATAACAAGTATTATTAAAGTAATGAATGTATAACATGCTGTATATATATATATTAATTATAATTATTTATTTTTTAATCCCACAATCCTCCTTGTGTACTTTACCAGTTAACACTGAAGCTAGTCTGGTTAACCATTAACATTCATAACACATGCAAAAAAAAAAAAAAAGGGGAGACATATTCCAGCTCAGTATTATGGTACATATGTTCCAATTAAGGATATCTTTAAGGTGTGTGTGTGAAGCAAAGGCATGCTGTCACGACTGAGTGGCCTCCTCATCTCCTCTTTTATTCTCTGGATAAATCACACAGTCGTGCAGAACCACGTGACTTCATGGTCCCGTGGTACTAAAAGCCCCTCTTGTTATTTCAAGAGGGAAATGTGTTACTCGGCGGCTGAAAAGGTTCATCATCACTCTGGATTTTCAAAAAATCTCCCGTGTGTGTGTGTGTGTCTGTCTGTCTGTGTGTAGGTGTGTGTGTGTGTGTGTGTGTGTGTGCGTGTAACACAGGGGGGCCCGTGTTAACAGCACTTCAGCTGTAATTCCCCCCTCTCCAGTGTATGTGTTTTTTTCCATGCATGAGTCTGAGCCTATCAATCTAAGTGTGTGTGTGTGTGTGTGTGTGTGTGTGTGTGTGTGTGTGTGTGTGTGCATGCTCTCCATGTTTAGATCAGCTCTGCTCTAAATCTCCATTCTCCTGGGTGTGAGTGCAACGGGGCGAATCCTGACAGGCGACATACGGGATGAAAACGCTCCTCCAAAGGCATCCGTCGTGTCCTCCGTGCCACCCGCACTCTCCTGGGACGGCAAAGTAACCACCCTGCTTTCCAATTTTTCATCTTCATCATCTTCCTCTCCCCCATATAGTGTACCTGTATTGATGGGTTCTTGACTCTTTCCCCTGTCGATGCAAATTCGGTCCGTGCACGAAGATCTCGGATTTACCGCAACGAAAGGGTCGGATGGAGGAAGCCGGGTATAAACAGTTGTCAGAGTAACGCAGTGAAAAAGTCAAGACATCAACAGTTTAGTTGTGAATAATGTGTATACCTGATTTATGGATATTAGGACCTCACTTTAACCCACTGAAAGAAGTCTGATATCGTGGAATATGCGCTTGCTTGCCATAGTTTGGCTCACATTGAAACAGCTAGCCGAGCCTTGAAGTGTCCCTTCTGGGTGTACTAATGCTACGGCTGAACTCTTCTACACTTTTTCTGCAGCCGACGATTGATCCACGATTATCAGGAACGACGCAGGCAGCATCTCCCGAGTTGGACGTTGCGAGCGTATAAAAATGCCGGTCTTCCCACAAAAATATCTCATCACACTCTAGATACGTGCCAGATGTGTTCCATTAGTGTTAACACTCATAGGTATGTGTTGATAAGTGTTGTTTCTCAACCTCACAGTTCCTGAACCCACCAACACCACACACACACACACACACACACACACACACACACACACACACACACACACACACACACACACACACACACACATCTTCCTGAGTTGCTTACAGGCATATGGTGATGTCAACAATAACTCACACAACACATTGTATCATATTGCACGAGGGTGAATAATAATTAGAATGGATAAAAAAAGGTGTTCCCTAGTCAAACGAGTACCGATCGGAAATTACTTTTTTTCTAATTGGCTGGTCGGTGTGCATTAAAGGCATGTACTGGGACTCACATTACAGGTGTGTACGAGAGTTTAATTAACCTTCCTCATCTCAATCAGAAAAGTGGCCCAACTAAATTCATCCTTGGATCTTTGGAAAACATGTGACTTTGGAGCTGACCACTAACATGCTATCAGGACGGGAACGAGTCACGCAAGCTTTCCCAGGATTAAGTGAGACACATTACACATGATACACATGGCTTTACACCAAAGATACAATAAAAAATGATATTTGCAGTTTCACGTGACTCCAGGTTTAGTGTTAAAACGTGGCATGATGTACAGTCTTTTATTCAATATACTGATTCTTGAATAATTGTATTTTAATGAAATTATCTGCAATCTCAAACCCTGTAAAGTTTTCTGTCGGCATCCTGCGTGGTTGAGACGTGTAATGACAAAATCGTACCACAAGGGGAGAACAATATCATCGTCACAAATCGTGGATGGTATAAAGAATGTTTCCTAAGGATAATCTCTTGGGGAAACATTTTTTATCTAACTATTAAAGTAATCAAACCCATTTGAAGGTTTCTTTGCAAGAACAGATTGGTCTTAATTACCGCAGCAAAAAGCCAAATTAAAAATAGTATGTGTGTGTCATGAAACCACCCCGCCACATAGCAACCTCCTTCCTCGATGTGACTAGTTAGACAAGCAATTCAGGTTTTGGTGGAGTGGTACAAACCTGACAGTGATTCTTATTAAATATAATGGCTTGTATGACATATACAGGGTTCAATCTGTTCATGAATAATTATTTCAATGACCTCGACCGGCCATAGTGGGGTTGGAATTGCAATGGACGTGAAACATAATGAGTATGTCCACAGGATGGTTTACTGTTCAAGTTAGCCAGAAGGTTAAAATTGGGATTAAAGATTAAACCAATGCCCCAGTAACGCTAGTTTCCCATGTGATCTACATAATAGTAGACGGAATATCATTTCTTTAACTCCAGCCAGCTTTCACACGACCCCATCGTGTCGATACTGATCCTTGATTAGATCGTTCATCATCAACGCCGTATCAAAGAGCATTGAACTCAATCACTCGCCGTTCTCTTTCTCTCTCTTTGTATTTCTATCTTTCACTCTCTTGTTTGACCCATCATGACCCCCGAAGCAATCTTCAGAGGTTGGTTGTCATGTCGGATGGATGAAGCCATCAGCAGTCGGTCCGTGGTGGATATGATGGAGGTACGTGACGTAGAGGAGAACGAAACAAATATCAAAATGAACATCTCAGTCCAAAATAAAAGGTTAAATGATCTTTTCCACTGGGATCTACCTTTTATTTTTTCTTCTGTGAAACCAAATAAATGTTATATCCGAAATCTCTTTCTTTTAACGGGAGGTACGCATCCGTGTTTCCTCGCTAGTTCGCACCTCTCGTTCGCGGTGGACTCTCATCGAGGTCAGCTGTCACGTTAGATGGATTATGCCATCAGATTTCTCGCTGGAGACGAGATGAAGGAGAGGTATTACGGCGCGTCATCGACCTAATGAAATGTAAACTGAAAAATGTAGACGGACATCGGTCTGCAAGGAATTGCGCACATGTGGGTCGACTGTACAGCAAGAGTAGACGCTGGTCTCCCTCTCTCTCTCTCTCTCTCCCTTATCCATCGTGACCCAAGACCCATTCTCACAGGTCAGCTGCCATTTTTAGATGGATGGAGCCATCAGCTGCTCTGACCTTTTTAGTCCAAATTACTGACTACTGGCTGGTTCTGCAGCCTCTCAGGACATTTCTGCCTCGGTTTCTCTGTCCGGTGCTAATGGATCATATCCTCCCACACTGTCTTTCTGATGTTCTGCTGTATCTCTCACTTTAAGAAGAATGGCAGAGTATAAGGGGATAAGGCACAGCACTGACGGCTTCATCTGATACTCTGGATTACCTCCCAAATGTACCTATATTACCAGTCTAAATGTAACTCTGCAGTTTTTCTATATCTCATTTGTGATTTATGACCTTGAGCAATACAAAGTACATTTAATTGAATTATGGGCAGACGCTGCTTGCAGTACATGGAACAAGGGTTTCGATATGACTTAAAATATGCATCAATCTTTCGTCACATTTTTTTGTAAAGCTAGGGTTGGTAAACGTGTATTGTTATATTTATTGAAATTCTCATTACATTATGACAGCAATCAATAATCAAGTTATCTGACAAAAAAATGGAAAGAAATATATGTGGCTTTCGTAGGACTAGAATATGCCAAAGAGATCATGGAGCAATGTATCCTTTTATTCAAATGAACTCCATCTAAAGTCTGACAAACACAGACTTTAAAAGAAAGTAGTACCTTGGATACATTTGTGGTTTTTGATCTGAATATTTCATCATCTGAAAAAAGTTCAGTTCCCAAAATTCACTTTATTTTCTTTTAAATAAGCTGCTCTGAGCTATTATTTTCCAGCACAACCTTCTCCTAACCCCAATCCTTGCCACTGTCAGGCATAACTAAATAATTTACTGTATACTACTTTAGGAATACAAACAGGGATTCCTTTTCAATGCTAAAAAAGGCCAAAGTGAGTATAAGTTTTACATAAACAATGGGTCATATTATGCAAAAAATTCAAAAATATGCAGTGAAGAACATGGCTGGTTTTGGTACTATTTTTAGAGTGGCTTGCAGAATTTACATGAAGATGTGAGATGTACAATATTGATTTTCTCATGAAACTCTAAATATTCATATGACTGTTGGCTAAATCGCTCGTTCTGTATGCCAGGTGCCGTAAAACAGTCCGTGAGCATTGTTGACACTTATTCGATGCATCTTAAATTAAAGAACAGTGATTTGGGCCGCTTTGTTAGTTGGCAGTAACTCATTAATGACTTTCAGATCAATATCGGAGTGCCTGATTGGAGTGAACTTCTGCTTTTCACTCTTTTTTATCCAAATTTGTGGGCTGACTATTTTTGTCTTGAACTGAACAAACATTGTCTATTTAAATCTATTTCACTTGAACATCCGGCCTGCATAACCTTTCAAGACAGTCCTGAATAATGAAAGAATTCTTGGATACAAAACTAAAAATATGACGTAATGCTTATACCTCTTTTAACCTTTTGAAATGCACTATGTATTTTCTAGAGCTCGGACTCGAGGGCAGTTTTTTTTAATTATTCTGGCATGAAACCAAAGTTCAGATACCGAGAAAATAATGCCATAAATCTGACATGCGTGGGTGTCTATCACGAAAAGCCAACAAAGTTTTCTTCGAAAGACTTTGGTGATCCTAATGTGACTCCAGGAGCTCGATAGTTAATTCTCACACTCTTTTGCCACATCAAAGACACTTCCTTTAATACCAAATCTCTTTAAAATCTCTTTCCCTTGAACAAAGGCTAATGGCCAGGTGCTGCGTTAGCTAGGGGGATGCTGCGTTAGCTATACGTGAAAATCTGACAGTCTGGTGGGAATATTACTCAAACCTCTCAGGCATGCGACTTCCAAATGAAACCAGAGTGCGAGAGAGTCACTGACAGAAATAAAAAGGAGAGGTAGGAGGGAGGGAAAGCGGGAGATGGAGAGAGTTTATGATGCGTTAAAATGATCCAAGGAACAGTATCCATTCGTTCTCATGGAGTTTCTTTTTTAAAAGTCTTGTGCCGACCGCCTCTTCGCACTATCAACTCGGAAATCTGTTTTCTGTCTGTTTCCACTTTTCCTATCTACCTTTTGAAGAAGAAAATCTCAAACTTAGATTGAAACAAACCAAAGAAAAAAACGAGAAGAGAAACTCGGATTAGACCGATTGAGAAGACACCGGCTATGAACACGAGGGTTTGGATCAAGTCGATTGCCATTTTATCTGAATGGCACATTCTTTCATTGGAGAATAATTTCCACAAGACAATTCACTCAAAACCATTGAAGTCCGGGAACCATGAATACATTTATGGCAATCCAACTATTAGCGTAGCTGTTATAGATATTTCAATCTGAACCAAAGGGCTTTTCTCTTACTTGAACTGCCCCTCGAATCAGTGTGAGGGCAATAAGGATGTCCACAAAGGCTTTTGAATCACTACGTGTACATGCACACTGATTCCCCCACTATTACTCCAAATGCGACAATATTAAGAATTGTAAAATGGCATATTTTATTTGGATGTTCTGAATAAAGCCTTTTTCTACGAATGCAGCATAGTTTGATTCAAGACGTGTGGCATATGCCAATGGTAGCCAGGGTTTAGGAGCATTCTTTGGAGAGTCTCAATGTGCATTGTGCACAGACCATAGTAACGACAGTTTCCAAGGACGGGGGAGAGATGCACGCCCACAAGAACACAGTTTAGCATGGGTACCCCACAGGGGCAACATGCCTGCTTTTGTAAGATTTGTAAGATTTGAGTTATTTGAGAAGCAGAGTCAAAAGACCTACGCCATGGGGGCATTCACATTGATCAGTGTATGCATGGCTGCATGTAAATGGCAATATTAGTACGCGAAACACAATATTTTGTGTGTTTATTGTGTAGGGAAAGTGTTCTTGGTGAGCATGAAATGACTTCTTGTTTTATTGCTGCACTGATAACCCTTTCGCAGACCGTGAAGAATATAGTCACTTATAAAGACAGATGGCTACACTAGTACAACTTTATGTCTATCAACTGTTAAATAGACGCGCTGGAGAAGGGTGCCTCGCCTGAGACATCCGTGAGGCGATATCAAAAAGTCAAATCGGAGCGCCGTCCCTTTTTCAAACATTGTCATTAAATATTGTGCTTCTCAGTAATCGTGATGTCTCTCTGACTTCTAGCAGGCTGCTCAGTGGAGTGGCTGTAATTGATGTTTTACGAGATGGAGCAACATGCCACGGAGTATTTGGTAGAAGAATGGGGCCCATTAGCAGAGCGCTGTGTGCTTATCTCACCACTGAGACCAGAGGCACATCTATATTCCTACATTACGCTTTATCTCCTGTTATCTATACGTCACATTTTATTCATTTTCTCTCAATTCAAATTGAATGAGGCAGGCACGTCGTACTACATGTATAAAAACACATTTGTATCGATCATCTCTATAGAATCCACTGCACTGGATACACATTTACTAACTGTGTATTATACATTTATATTATGATTATGATGTATTGGGGCGACGTGGCTTTTCAGTCGGTTCATTTTTTCAAGTTTCAAGTTTTTCAAGTTTTTCAAGTTTTTACAAGTTACACATTACCAGACAACAACAAAAACAGCAACAAATAAATACAAATTACGTAAAAGCATAACAACCAACTACACAGAAGGATAGAAAATCATAAATTGAACATAAATCATCATCCTCCATATATTGAACCTACTATAACAATTGTATTTATATCATTTTTTACCACCGTTTTATTTTTCAATTCATCCAGGCTACTTGTCGAATGTCCCCCCTATTTAGGTAGTCAACATAAAGTACCTGACACTTAAACTTGGGAAACAATATTAATTCTAATAATTTTCTGGAGGTTTTAATTGCTGGGGTCAAATTAACCCCACGGGTAAAAGATGTTATACATTTGAAGGTCACAGGAAGGGTTAAACAGATGAATTAGACGTTTGAAATGAGTACATTAAAATGCTTTCCTTTAGTTCCGTGGCTTTTCCTGTCAGGGAGCTGTTGTTGCTGTACATGTGTACTGACACATGAAATACAGACACACAGTGTGTACTGACACATGAAATACAGACACACACTCTGCTGGTTGAGGCTGTGGTGGGCGGAGCGTCGGCCGAGCAGCTGCTCCACGCCCCGCGTGAACACACACTCACGACAACACTCCTGTTGCAGAATAGATAACAACACGCAGGTCAATAAAAAGGGAGGTTACGAGAAAATAATCCATCCGAAGCCAAACAGACTCCCACTGATTATTGATCGTTTTTTTCTTCTTGTCCCCGTCTCTCTCTCTCTCTCTCTAATGTCACATGTCTCTCCGGGCTCTGCATCGTCACTCTCCTCGCCGCCCCGCCTGCATTTATCTCCTGTCCCTTTCCACTTGATTGTGTCCAATTACCGCTCTATTTTTAGTCGCCGACTCTTCCAGAGAGCTGTTTGTTTCCTTTCTCTCCTCCTCTCTCGTTGGAGCAGACGTTGAGCGACGTCGCCCAGCGTGATCGGTGCGCGACGCTGCATTACGGCGACGAGCGTCTTTTCAGTGAGTTTTGGATGTGGCTCGCGTTTAATTGAATTTGGTTAATACTGTTGAAGGTATGAAAGTATTGTGTGTGTGTGTGTGTTTGTGTGTGTGTGTGTGTGTTTGTCTGTGTGCATAGAGGCATTGAGCAATTGTATGCCAAGGGGGCGTTTGACGTAGACATGATGCAGTAAAAGGCCTGAAGAGGACTGAGGAAGAACTTTGTACTGATTAACTCTTCTTTCTCAATCACTGATCGATACAGCAGTTTGTTTCTTCACATATTTCCAACACATTTGAGTATATTACATACTGGGTGTTTACAAGAAGCCCTTATTGGTTCAAATATGACATTTCAAACATGTTGCAGACATTTAAATAGGAATAATACCCGTATCCCTTTCCTTTCTCTTTCTAAAAATGGTTTAAATGTTATTTGGGATTTATCGCTGGGGGCAGATGTCACCTGATACAATGTGATTCGAGGGGAACAAGATAAGTCTTTACATAGTGCTCTGGGATCGTAGGACCTCAGGAACAATGTTCCCCAGCTCGATAGATTTACACGTCAACCCTTCTGTCGTGTTTGAGTCCAATTTGACGGGCAAACTGAAAAGCCACGCGCCTCTTTCTAGCTCAAATCGGGGTGAAGTCACCTTTTCAAAAGGCTTTATTTTGTCAGAAACTCATTCTGCCGGGGCCGTGTCTTCAAGTCCTCCTGAACAACGCCTACGAGAAAAAACACCCATTCAGACTTGATAATACGCTCATAATATCTGTAATAATGTTTGTGCATAATAGCTTGGGACTTTGGCAAAAATAGGACATGCATGTCCGACGTTGAGACAGTCAAATCATGTAAGAGTTTTAAACCTTTCAACTGCCTCATTCCAAAAAGATGTAATGGTTTATTTAATAAGGGACAGTGCACATTGATAAGAACATTTCAGTAAATGCGCCAGAGTTAGCCAAGAGGCTATTTTTCATCTGTAGTCCCAATAATCATATAATGATTAATCAATAATCATCCTGGAAGTACTTTTTTCAATTCGGACCTGACATTTTTATATTTTTTTCGGTGTCCCATCTTCATTTACTCTCAATATATCGACTGATATGTAAAAGAAAACAGTTTTTTTAAAGTTCAAAATGATTGAAATAGCCCTAGTGGTTGCAGAGATACAGCCTTTTTATTTGGGTATGCAATTTTTGGAAAAGAGGCCTAAAAAAAAGCTTGGTACTTAAAAGGTTAAGAGTAGATTTTCCTCTTTAATAGTCTTATAGTTATAGGGCTGCATGAGGTTTTCCTGGTCCAGCCCCTAGATATGCTGCTTGGGGACACTGAGCACCTCTCCCCTCTTCTCTCTCTCCTTAGGGATGAATTTCCATCTCTCCATCACACATTACTAACTCTGCTTCCTCCCCGGAGTCTTGTCTTTGTGACTTCACGTCTCACCGGGTCCAGTGGACCTGGCTGTGTCTGATGCCTCCTGCCTCGGCCCCGCTGATTTACAATCTGTATGTGTACAGATCGTAAAGCCCTCACAGGAACATTAGTAATGTGTGATATTGGGCTACATAAAATAAACTGAATTGAAACTGAATGTGGGTCATACAAAGTGTGTGTAGTAAATGTTATGTCCTTGAAATGTGACTCATAACAAGGATGTCATGTTTATTAATGTATTTTAACGTTGTTTTCAATAGATGGGTGTATATTTCTGCTGGTTGGAGCGCATTCTCTCTTTACACCAGTACCTACTGAGGCTTGTCAACGCCTGTGTGTTCACACTTGCTTGTATACACATCCATGTCTCTGAGGGAGTGTGTGTTTCAATGTGAACATGGATCTGTGTGTGTTTCTGTGTGTGTGTGTGTGTGTGTGTGTGTGTGTGTGTGCTATATCAGCGTGAGCCACCTGTTCCTAAAGCACTGTGGCGAGTGAGAGGTCTGGATCAGGCTGAATCCCGTGGAGTTGACACCTGTCACCCTGTCGGCCCGTCTGCCTAACTGTCCCGTCCTGAACTGGACAGCAGCGTCCAGCGGCGATAACCCACAGACCATGTCTAACACTGACAGCTCCGCTGCCTCAGGCTGGGGGGGGTGGGGTGGGGTGTGTGTGTGTGGGGGGGGGGGGGGGTGGAGACTGAGAACCAGCGCAGAGCTCAGGCAAAGCTTCACGCTGGGATTTCTTTTTCTCGGCCGTGTTAAGATGATATACATACATTTTGGATGCTTGAATCAGGTGTTTCTTATTCTTTATGTCTGGAGAATGTAAAGAAGGTTCGACACTTCCAAAAACAATTACGCTGTTGTATATTTTCCTTATTATCAATAATTAAAATGGAAAGATTGAACAAAATATATTACAAATTAAATATACTTTTTTTGTTCAATCATTTTATTTAAAGTTTTTACAAGACAACATTATTAGACAACAAAAAACAACAACAAATAAATACAAATAACATAACAGCATAATAATCAACTTTACAAACAATCAGATGAGGACAGAACACGACAGCAGGTCTCTGAAGCTTTGTAGCACTCTGATCAGGAGAAAACATTTGTTGGCAACTAGTTTCCCAGTAACAGCAACTGTGATGTGTAATTTAGCTAAAATCATGATTGGAATTATTAATCTTTTTTTTTGTGAAAATAGATAAAGACTGTAAAGGAAAAGCTATTATTTAAGTGAAAGTCTTCAACTATGTTGGTGTCATAATAAGGGAAGAATGCAGAATAATAATGTCAATATAGATGGATAGATTCACACATTACAGCTTATATTGTATGGCAGACATTTGATGCTTCTCAACTTGTTCTTACAAGGCTGTGAACAGATGACGTTAGCTCAGATTTCTAAATGTGCTCGCTATGTTAGCTTCCGGTTTAAAACAGATTTAAGGATTTGTATTGTTCACTGTTGGAACTGGAGCGAATACATTGACCTGGGGTATGACACCATAGTAAATGATGTGTGCTGACAGGCGTAGCACTATATTATGACACGTATCCAGCAGGGATTTTACAATTGACATTGATTATCAGAGGTGAAAAGATATATTTTTAACCACGCCGGAAGGGCATTGACAGTCTGTCGGGACACCGCCTTGGTGCACACGGAAATGTCTCAACGGACGGATTTCCATGGAATTGAATAAAGGTATTCACAGTATCCACAGGATGAATGCTGATGAGCTTAAGTGACCCCTTAACATTTATTCTAGTGCCATCAGCAGGTGAAACATCTATTTGATGGATTGGCGTGACTCATTGTCCAGATATATGATATGATAAGATAAGATAAGATATTCCTTTATTAGTCCCACAGTGGGGAAATTTCAAGATCACAGCAGTGGGTGTACATTAGAGCATTAATAAAAATAAAAGATATAAATAAAAACACAAAACACAATACTAAATACTAAAATAAAAAATACTACTACTACTACTACTAAAATACAAAATAAAAATACTAAATTACTAAACACTAAAATACTAAATACTAAAATACTAATACTGCTACTAAAATACAAAATACTAATACTAAATTACTAAAATACTAAAATACTAAATACTAATACTAAAATACTAAATACTTATATAAAAAAAATCCTAGATATTCCTCCATGGAGAACCCTTTGTGATCCTGTGACTTTCCCCTCTAGCGCCACCATGGGGTGGACGGATTCAAACCCGTCAATGTATTGCTGTTGGGTCTAGCTGAACACTGCACCATTGTGTTACCACTCACTTATTTTTTTAAAAGAGATTCTTTTTCTTCCTGAAAGTGATGGAATTCCTTCTTCCATAAGGGGCGAAGTGATGTATTGTGCATCCAGCTGAGACCATTAATCGTGGCATAAAAGCAGCAGCAGCAGTGATGATGCAGTCGTTTGCTACAATCAGCAGCGTATAAAAGCATGCTGCTTTGGTGCAAAGACGTCATCGGATAGGTGCTGTAAATAACCCCACGAAGATGTATTGTTCGGGGTTGATTGCCTGCTTTGTATTTGCCTTATTGGTTTTCAAAGTCAGTTTTATTTGTAAATTTTTCATATGTGCAAACATATAGAAGATTGAAATTACGTTTTCTCTTCTGTCCAACATAAAGTGAATTGAATTGTGCAACATAAAGTGAATTGTGGAACATATAGACAATATAAACGTTTTGACGTATGTCTGATGATATGGTATTCTATGACGATTTATCTCAAATAGATAAATCTGAAGAGGTAAAAGGAATCGCAGTTATGTTGTACGTTCGAATGAAAACGTTACAGGTGTAAATATCGAATTGCTGCATACTTTCACTATAAAAATAATTAAAAAAAGAAAAGAAAAGAAAATGTTGTTACGGAAAAATGCCCATTTATACATTTAAATAAAAGTGTAATAGTTTAATATTCCCGTATGAATCTAAAGCTCTTTACGGTGGTGATAGTTTACACGTTTAATTCATGTATTGTGACCCAAAGGAAGATAATAAAGGAGTAATTTCACTAGCAGGAAGTTTCATGCCACTTCATGTACGGGGATCCGTCACAGGTGCTGTAATTGCTTTTAACAATTGAGCGACGTTTTTGTAACTCCGCTGCATAACAAAACGGCTTCATTTTGGCTTGACATTTGGTTTTTGGCATTCCATTTTTGGCGCCCATCAAATTGGACAACGGAAAACCCTCGACAAGTTCAGAGGGCTCTCTTGTCATCTGTAGGGCAAATACTTGTCACAGCAGCGTGAGTGATGTGCCTCTAGTGGCGTCATGCATCATCCACAGACAGTAGGATTTGGTTGGAATTACTGTGTGTGTGTGTGTGTGTGTGTACATGTTTCAAAAAACACACCTGCTCACAGATTAGCTGTCATGACAACACCCCCACACACACACTTACACACCTGCCTCTCTGCTTTTACAATAAACACACACACAGATGGGTTACTGAACCGTGGCCTTGTGTGGACATGTTTGGACCCACACACACACACACACACACATAGCGAAAAGGCAAATTCATACACTAGTACAAACACCCACACAAACATGCAACAAAATTACCATCCAAGGTCCGCTCACCAGGACTCTGCTCTTCGCTATTGTCGGTAATGGAAAAGGGACTCCAGCAAAAGGAAAATCCAGAAAATAAACTCTTATTTTCTTTGTCCTCAGGCTCGTCTAAAGTCTAGCGGCCATTGGAACCGCAACCAGCTCATCTGTAGTTGGACCGTTCGTAAACTCCTTTGGCTGAATGTGAATTTCGAAAGTTGCATTCCAAGTTGGAAAATTAATAGTTTATTCATGAATTCAATTCAGTTTAATTTTACGTAGCCCAATATCACAATTTACACATTTGCCTCAGAGGGCTTTACAATCTGTGCTCATACAATACGATGTGCGGTCCCAGGTAAATAGAAAAAAAACTTTAAACGGGGAAGAAACAATTCTTCAATCCCTAACTTTTCATCGTGTGTTGGACATTGCATGTCGTGTAGAATTTATCTAATTGATTAATTTATAGTTCTATACACACTTCTATCAATTTATAAGAGTGCTATGTTGATTGCTTCGCTTAGCATCATCTGGATATGGACAAAAACAGCGAGGACTCAGCGTAGAAATAGTCCAGAACATAATCCTTGTAAACCCCCAACTTATTTAGACGCGTTAAGACTCTGACAGTAAGACACAACCTAAAACTGTTAAGTGAGCATTGGAGGTGCTGGTAGGTGGACTATTATTAAATTTGGATGACGCAAACTGTTTTCCTTTGTTTCCAAACTTATGCCGACTGTAGCTAACCGACCGCTGGCTGTAACTTCATAACTAATGGACAAATATTTCTTGATGACATTGATCGTTTCACAAAAAAAGACAAAGAATCTGCGGCTGTGTAATTTTCTTTTATCCATTTATGTTTTGTCAAAGAAGCAGTGTGATCAAACATGTATCAACTGCACTTTGGAGCCTGGACCCCACCTTCGCCCGAGGCAAGGATTACAAATAATATTCAAGCAAATACCTTTTCTCTGTCGTTTATCTTTCCGTATCGGCCGCTCTGACATTTTCCCTGCAGAGGTGCTAGACAAAATGGCACCCACTGGACCGGCTCCAATATCACGATAAACATTTTCTTCACTGATCATCAGCCGAGGTGAAAGAAGAGCTTACTGTCAAATTTGAGGTAATTTTCCAATTTTCTCCGAGCAAACCTGTGGAGACCATTGGTTTGGCCTAACATTTTTTTTCAAGGACTGGGAATGAAGATGGACAAGTTGGATGGAAATCAAATGAGAGATCAAATTATATTGAGGATAAACCTGTCACCAACCTTAACACAATAAAAAAAACTGGTTTATTTTAACAAAATATCAATATTTTTTACCTTCCTTTTTAATGCATATCATCCTTCGTTATCCCTCAATGATACCTGAGAGAAAGCACATTGACTATACTCATGTGAATATCTTCTTCCTTTGCATTTTCTTTTTATATCTAAATGTTGTTTTTGCAACTTTCCTGTGAAACCGTCAGAAAGTTTGATGGATTACGTTGCACCTCTATTTCTATAATGTATTTTTCGATATATATCTAAATGTTACCCTGCTAACTAAAGTGTTTTTTTTAATTCTTTGAAAAGCACTTATTGAATGAAATGTATACATTATGTATATGAGCGTGAATGAAGTGACAATCATGTGTCCCACAGGCATGATCTACGTGCCAGTGGGTCCTCTCATATATTATAATCTAGTGCGGTAAGATGTTGGGAGTCACGTAAACCACATTTGGTTTCTTTGAACTAAATTCATAGGCATGCCCGGCTGATTCTCCGGGGCTCGGGACGTCAGCTGTTTATCGAGGACCTTTATGCAAGTGAGAACCTAATTAACAGTGTCCCCACGGCACGTCAGGCAGGTTAAAGTGAGCGGGCCACGGACAATCACAAAGTATTTAACTCACAATGTGACCCCAGTCCGTCGGCCATAAGGTGTTCAAAGCCGTGTAGAGTTGTCACCTGTCGGGGGACGGGGCCCCACGCTACGCCGGCATCTGTCCCTCTGACACGCAGATGCACCGCTGCGACTCTTTCCGGGTACGAATACAGATGCTCCGTGCCGTCCGCGTCCGACCTCCAGCACCTGTCCTTTCGTGTCCGCGGTGTTAAAGTCCGTGGCCTCTAAAGTGCCGCAGCAGATGGGAAGCCGATTCCCGAAACTCACCTCCCGACCCTCCTGCTGTGTACCTGTTTACCCCTCCAGGCAACCTTCGCCCACATTAGCATACAATTAACTCACATTATTATTATTTTCCATACTGGTTTTTTTTTATAGCTTGCACACAACAACAACAAAATAAACTCATGGTTAAAACTTACTTACACACAAAAAGTAAATGGACTGGTTTTAGTTATAAAATGTTCTTTAAAACTTATCAACTGTTTCACTCCTGGACAACTCACCTGCAACAATGCACCAAGTTTAATGATAAAATCCATTTAACATAGTTAACTCTAAAACAAAAATCACACTAGATCACACACAAATCATAAGGATTTCTCATCTGGGGATGCTGAATGTGAGCCAGTTGTGTACCAGTGTATCTCTGTGGACCTTCCATATTTACGTTAAATTGTGTGGTAATACCTGCTACATCGAGGCATGACTCAAAATCAAAATGGGTCACTGGCTGACGATGAAGCCATGAAACTCCACGTTTTAACATTTTAATGGTGTCCGTGGTCACTCAACACACGTATAGTGATTTAACTACTAAGATACAACTCAAGTGGGTGAAAGACTACAAGAAAGAATTATTATTGTTTTATTCGCTTACCGGACAGCAAGCAAATGATTCAAATTTTAAAATAATTATGGTCGACGTGTTAGCAAACAGATCACAAAGAATTTGAACTCTTATAAGCTCTGTGTTGGGTTTCCAGCATCTCCTCATTGATACACCTGGTTCTTGAGTAAATAAATGCTCCATCTGTTCAGCGGCTTGTCTCCAACTCTTTGGGTTTCAGATGTTTTTTCCCGACCTGTTCCTGCTGGAAACAAGGTTTAGTAGAAGATACAATCCCCAAAAATAAGCTGAATTGGTCTATAATGCCCGGTAGAGCTGCAGTTATCTGAGCAAGCAACCTTTTTTTTAATAGTTATGTAAGAATATGTATTTGTAGAGCTTTAAAGAAACATGGAAACACAAATATATTGGGTTTAAAGAGGCAGTAAAGTATGTTCTATCTACCTCCTAAATGAAACAATGTGCAACTGCTTGACCCTTTAACTCACAAAGTTACAATCAGTTTTTTATTAAAGTTTTTCCTCATTCATAAATCCTCTCGTATAAAGGAGGGGAGGAGGTGGGTCGTAACTCTGGAGTCACTTTCAAAGTTCTGTCGGAATGAGCAACTTCTGCTTTGCTGTTTTTTTGGGTTTGCACAGCATGCATTTGGGGGCGTATGGTAATTATCCCAAAAATAATAACGTCACGACGACATTTAAATTACTTTTTAAACGTTTGTTGCTTAGTCACTCTTATAATGCGTTGCCGTTCATCCGATTTTTTACTCTTACTTTATCGTTTACCCTCTCGTCTTTCTGGAGGTAGCTTGTTGCCTTTGTTCCAGTTTAGTTTACAAGTATTTGCCTTTTGCTTGTATTTGATTTTCAAAGGTCTCTGAAGAAAGATTTCACAGATTGTGATTTTGCAAGCGGAAGGCAGGTTACACATCATAACACTGGTATTCTGGCATGCGGGAAAAAAGTCACGTTAAAACTGCTTTGGAAACCGTTTTTTTTAACTGATATCAGAAAATGGCTTTAATGCATCAAACCATGTCCTAGTATAAGCGGGATGAAGATATCTAGTTACTCCATAACTGTGATGGAAGTAGGGAAAGGTGATGGGAGGACAGTGATCTCAGGTTAAATAGTCTAAACGGCTTCTGAACCAGATTCTTAAAAAATCGTTGACCGAGATCCACATGTTTTTATTTCTTTGACAGTGTGGGAATTTCAAATCACAACAATAAAGGTGAGTTTTCTAGCTTCGATGTGCCGACTCCAGAAGCCTGGTGTGTGTGTATGTGTGTGTGTGTGTGTGGCGGCTGCTGTGCAGGTGTCCGGGACCGCCGATGCAACTGAGCGTTGAATTGCCTATTTCTCATAATCATAAGTAAGCCAACTCTGTTTCATTTCCAGGCACATGAGAGAAAGCGTGTGGGCATGAAGGAGTGTGGCCGGTGTCGGAGGCGTGCACACACACACACACACACACACACACACACGCACACACACACACACACACACACACGCACACACACACAGGGATATATTGGGCTACTATCCCACTATCAGTCGGGGTATCATTAGACCAGACGTGCTACTGTGAATACAAAACATCACAGTGCTCGGGCTGATTACAGCCCCCGTTCATGTGTGTTGTGCAGGTGAGAGCCCGATGATGGCTGCTCTGACTTCGAATCAAAAGCCAATGATGTCTTTTCTTCCCACTCGCGATTTCGTGTCCTTCCTTCCCTCCCTGTGCGCTCTTTCCTCAACCCTTCTCCCGCTCGCATCCTCATTGTTTCCTCAATTCAAGTCTTCTCACTCCTGAAATCCCATCCAATTTGTCCCGTCTCATCTCTCTCCTCCCTCCCCGTGTTTGTCGTATACACCTTATCTCTGTTTGCCCTCTCGTTCCCTCCTCCTTCTCGCCGCCTTCCTTCTCTCCTCGTCTCATTTCCTTTGGCTCGGCTCGATGGACGCGAGGGCGAAGCAGAAGGCGACTCCTCCGCTGTAAAGCACATCGTCATCTCTTGCTTGCGTCGACGTGGCGGTGCGAGTTGGGGGGGGATCGTGCTTGCCGGAAAATCCCTAGAAAGCAGCGATGTATATAGTGAATGATTTAAGGGTATAACGGCGCCGGCATAGTGCGAAACCGGCCTCTTTTAGGAGCTGGTGGAACATCGCCCGCTTGGTTTAAACATAAGGTCACATCGAGATGGTGTTGACCCGTGAATCGTATGCAGTTTCCAGAGATATGACTCTGAGAAGGAGGACTCAAATTCATCTCACGCAGTAACTTCGCCTCACGTCTCTAATCCGCGACCCCCCCCACCCCCGGGGATACTTTTGGCTTTGTCCCCGCCGAATGTCTCTATCTATTACAGACCACATCCTTTAATTCCTCACAAATGGCCTTGGAAGGCATAACATTTGAGCAAGGTGGACCTAATAAATCCACAGGGAAAAAACTCCAAATATGCAGCGATGAATTAATGCGATGCATTAAAATTCATTCTCAAATCAAGTTAAATATGGAGGAAGTATTATGATAATCGCTAACAGCATGGCCGGCGCACACTGTACACAGCTGCTATTCTCAAGGTATCATGGTAGTAGACGCTAGAAAGGCTAGAAAGACGGAGAGAGAGAGAGAGAGAGAGAGAAATATGTTCACAGGCATCTCAGAACTGTACATTTCATGTTCTGAATTAATTTGTGTAACTGTCTCTGGACGACGGCAGCAGCATCGTCAGCTGATACGTAATTTCAGACGGTCATCCAGATGGTAACATCATTTAGTTGGGGGGGGGGGTGTGGCGCTGTATGACTCCCACACACATTCAGCCCACGGCTAGTTGGCCTCTCCATTGTGGCGTTATATGTGTTGTACCGGCAGATGCTGCCGCTTCTGCACTTCTTCAAAGGGAAAAGGCATTTCCCGTTGTGCCCGACTAGGATTGTGGGGGGGATCATCAAATTCTCTCAGAGTTCTCAAAGTGACACAGGAACATATCTCAAGTCAGTCTATTCACTCTTTTTTTATGATAATTTACTTTACATATGAGTGTATTTATTAAGTCAGAATGGTATATACCAAAAAGGAACACAGCATGTTTGGATGTTCTGCAGGGACTGCACCCCATTAGTGTTCTCCAGTGACCCTACATCTTTGGGACCGACCGGCAGTGATTTGATTGATGCAATATCTGTGTGGAGGTCACTACCCTCTCGACTGGACCACTGCAACAGCATCCTGTACTGCGCATCCAGTATGCAGCTGCTCTCCCACTCAAGAGACCATGTGACCCCCCAGCCCTTCAACATCAACCCTCGCTCCCCATACAGCGACGAATCCAGTTCAAGATTCTCCTCATCACCTACAAAGCCCTCCACAACCTCTTCATAGCTTTCTGACCTCCTGCTACCACCCGCAACCTCAGATCTGCAGACGCCAACCTCCTGACCCCTGTGATGCTATAGGTATGTATGTTATTTATTAGTTATGTCATCTCTCTTTTTTTACATTGCTATTGCTTCTGTTTTTACCATCTAGTAAGTATGTGTAAGTGCCTTGTGAGTACCTTTTTAAAGTGCTATATAAATAAAATGTATTGTTATAAGAATTCCACCAGTCCATTCTCATTCCCAGGGCATCACACCATCGGTATCTGATCTTTAAATTTTATCGAAAGAGTCGACTTTCTAACATGTTATATTCATACACTGTAGACATAGCTACAGGGAGCAGCTCAGGGTGACGGGTCTTGCACCGCCAACCCCCCGATTGAAAGACGGACCTGCTAACCACTGATCCACAGTCGCCCACACTTTAGCGGCCGTATGAGACACACTGGACTTTCGAAAAACTACAATGTAGTTTTTTAGTTTACGTCACAATAAGACATCAAGAGAAAATGCTTTGGGAGAGTGGGTACTTATTCTAAAGGCCGAAAAAAAGGTGGTTGTGGAGGATGTGGATGAGATGTTCGACCAGTAGAGGGTGTGTTCGAGATCGACGTCCGTGTCCTAAAGTGTGGTTAAGTTGATTTGAAGTTACATGAAGTGATGTTTGTATGTTTTCTATACATTACAGTTCCCTTCGTTGGAGGAACTATTCTAAGTCCAAACATGATGTTTTTGTAAGAGAATTAGATGGTTTTGTTTCCTGATTTTGTCTCTGAATTCACAAAGTTATCTTTCATGTAGTGGTTGTATCTCCAGGAGGTAACTGAATAACCCTTTCCTTTGAGCTTTGATAGTCTGGTCATTTGCGATCATCACACCTGGAACCATGAAGGACAGCTTATGCTCGTCAGATTCAAAATCTTTGTTTAAGAAACGCAACATTGAACAGTTGTGAAGTAACATTTTGTGTGAATGTGAACAAACTAGCCAGCTAACGAAACTTGTGTTACAATTTCACAAGTGGAAGGTTGTGCGCTTAGCTTCTTTGCATCTGCTCAATATTTTAAAAGGACAGAATGCTTAAACGGCAATCCATAGGAAAGGCTATATAAGTGCTTCTTTTTTTTAAAAGATACCTGTACTATTCACAGCACACGTTGGTTCTGGACCAACGCTCCGCTCAGCCGTTCCAAAGCGTTCCTGTCTCTGAGCTTGAGCCTGTAACTCCCTCTTTGTTCGCCTCCCTTCTTGTTTCCCTACTCACTCTGTACACAGAGCCTCGCATCCTTGCCCGTTATACCAGATTTTTAGCCCGCTGTGCAGGATAGACGTTTCTCTTTAACCGTCCTGACTGATATAGAACTCGCTGCTCGTGAAGTACTGGGCTCTTTACCCGGTCGATGCTTTAGGAATCTTAACTCTGGCACTCACGGTAGGTCGCTACTTAAAAAGCATCTGCCAAATGCCTGAATGTAAATGTTAATTAGAGTGAGAGACCACATCTGTGCGGAAGCAACTGCTTGTGCACGCCTTATTTACAGAGGGTTATTTTCATTGTTTTGGGAATTCACGTCAACGTTTTCCACAGGGGGCCTCTTAGCTGGTACACTTGGCATCGAGTAAGAACTCCATTCATGGATGTGATTAACTTTGGTTCGATATTGTTTGACCCAGAGGTTGGGATGTCAAAACAGTGGAAAGAAAATCAATCAATGATAAAGAATGTAACATGCCTATTTCCACCAATTCATATCACTTTTCTATTATCCTATTAATTACATTCACAGGAGGAATTGCATTTGCTTGTGAGTGCTGTGTGGTATACTGAGCTGAACAGATCTCCTCCAAATTAATCCTGTTGACATCTGCCGCCTCCCCTTTGGCAGCTGTGCTACAAATAACATTAGCTTACGGTAGTTAAACGTTCTCATTTCACAGACTGACAAGACAGCAGTATTGATCATGCCCTTGATTTTACGGGGGACAAATTAAGCACAGGGAGGTTGCTGTTGTAATTAAAAACACCTCATCTAATATCATCCCTTAAAAAAGGTTTAATGCTCCTACGGGGACCTCTGAGCTCATCACCCTCATCTCTATGGCGGAGTACAGACACCTAAAACTAATTTTGTCCGCTTGAACCCTTGATCTCGTTCTTTTTGGAAACCGTCCAAAGCTCATGACCAGAGGTTAGGGTGGGAATGGAAGATGGACTGGAGTGGAGAAGCTGCTGCTTTGTGTTGAAGAGGGGCCAACTGAGGTTGTTCTGGTCATGTGATCAGAATGGCTCCTGGGTGCCTCCCATGAAAGGCTTCTCCGGGCCCGCCCAACCGGTAAGAGGCTCTTGGTAGACCCAGAACTCCCTGAAGGTGACGATATACCTCATCTATCTTTGGGGTTACCCAGGAAGGTCTAGAAAAAAGCTTCTGTGAAGAGTTTGACGTCTGGACTAGCCTTGCCACCAAAAGCAAGTCTAGGATAAGTGTGACAAAGACTCAAAGCAACAGATTTTCTCTCCTGCCTTCTCATCCCCGTTCTGAACGCTGGTATTCAAAGTTAAACGAGACTCAAAGTCGACTAATTGCTGCCGAAGGTGGACTGCCGAAACCACGAGGCGTCAACACGTCCTTTATGGGTCTTCAGCGCCGAGGGATGAGGATACTGATCGAGAAGAAAGATCTCTGACAACTTCTGATGCTCCCTTCTGATAATGACAGGAATACTGGGCCCTGCCATGCAGCCGATACATCATACTAGTAGTTACTGAAATTATTTCCTAAAATATAGACATTATGTAAGAAAAATGCCACGAATAGACTTGCAGTCGTGGCCTTGGGTCTGTTTCAGTATTAGTCAATGACCTTCAGTGCCTTTGTGCATGTATGTTTCATGACTCATGGGGCCAACTCCTCTCAGAAAACCCAGTAACATTTCGTCCGTATGATTGGTGTGTTTAGCCGGAGCCCGTGGGTTTAGCGCTCACAAAACGCCATCTGTGTTTGTGTGGTAAAATAACTGGAAAGTGGCCACAAGCCTATCAACGTTTACGTGTGCCAAATTTGGAGTGGGCCTCTGTGTCATCATATTTTACATTAAAGGACACTCGAGTGGCTACGTGAGTTTGTGTGTGTGTGCCTCCCTTTCAATAAGTGCAGGACTCCTGTTTGGCCCGTGTGCAGACACAATATCAAGGTCAATGAGGGTGTTAGGGAACGGGCATATATTTCCCATTTGGCTCTGGACACAGGAGCTGCTATTAGACGCTGCTTGTACAGTCGATTCCCTGTCTGTCGCTCCTCTCTTTAACCGAGGCAGCGTCGTGGGCGGAAGGAGACTGCAAAGTAGTTGTTTGTTGTTGCTGCTTTCTTCTGCATCCTAAGGAGAAATGCACATTCATATTTTGAGCATTAGATATCAGCGCGTGCTGATTTGTTGCTCTTCGAGTGGTAGCCGTATATCACGATGAGGTCATTATACTTTTGCTGTGCCCACATTACTCAACCTTCTTTATTGGATTCCTTTTATAGTTTGCCATTTTCATACTTTTGACACAACTGCTGAAAATGCACTAAATAGAACCGTAATCATTCACTTCACCACCACTGTTGGAGCTCACAAACACACTTTGGACCTTATCTTGTATCCATGTTACAATTTTTGGTTGCATTATAGCAACACAGAGATGCTATAGCATAGCAGCAAACTCTAATGAATAAAACACCTGAAAAGAATTGATAGAAGAATTGTAAAGAGCAATTTATGATCGCCTATTAATTTATCTTATGTTTTATATGTCGGTCTTTTCTTTATTTTTATTTTTATTATTCATTTTTATTTATCTGAGTTGTTATTGTTGTCATTTACAATGTTTTATCGCGTTTTTTTTATTCAGTGAAAACTATTTATAAAACTTTAATACAAGTTTACATTTAGTATACAAACATGGAATGTATAATTCCCTTTTTTCCGCACCGCCGACGGACCAGACGGCACAACTGTTGAAAGGTTATTGATATGCAGTCGAGGAGGCTGACATTTGCTCAGTGCCCTCACTATCACAGCTCCTCGGTGGCCTTTTACACTAGCGGTTATGTAAAGCAGGGGAGTGATTCCCACCAGAAAGAAAGCCGTGGTCATTCCCAGCCAGATAACCTGAAACAACACCAGTGGAACTCTTTGCTTTGTTTGCGCTCGCCGTTGACATCTTTTCATTCCTTTTCAGCTTTTATAGAACAGTATCAGCGTGAGGCTTCACATTGATCGCTGCTCTTTTCGCTGCTCCTCTCTGCAAGCTCACACAGAGACACTCCTGCAGGCTTTGGCCTGGCAGAGAGGAGTGATGCTGCGTTCACACCAAAAGCGTTGGACATTTGTCGCGCGAGTAGATCCCATGCAAAGTCAATGCATGGACGCGAATGGTTGCAAATGACGCGAAAAATTAGCCTCATTCGCCAGACGCTGAATTAGTCAATCAGCATTGAGATGTTCCGCTAGTTAGTGAATCTAAACGGCTGCTGCTAGTCTAGTAGCACTGGAAGCAGCAGTTATCCAGACATAGTCGGTGAAAGTCACCGAGCTGTGCGAGTTTACGGGCGATGTTATAAACCCAAACACAAGGGCGTTAGATGTTCTGACGTTTGTCGGATGTCCACAACAAGTATAAAGCAGAAATGGTGGTTTGTTCCTCCGTGGTGGATGGCGGTAAATGATAACTGTTTCCACGGAGTTAGGCCACAGAGATAAGCCACGCCCCTTCTAAAAGCACGAATGACACGATTAAACCACGAATAGTCGGGCGAGTAAACTCACGCGAGTTGGAGTGACATGGAAAAATACTCCGGCAAAAAAACGCTCAAGATCTTTCTTGAAATACACCTTCAGCTTTCAGTTTGGCAGCCGGCAGCTTTGAAGGTAGCTGCAGGCGGTCGCGTGAGCGTCTTTTCAATGTCAATACGAGAGTCAGATAAAGAGAGAGGGAAAGCTCATGTTTAGAAAGAGGGTCTTGAATGGATGATTATTACACCGGAGCTTTGCATATCATCTCCTCAGGTTGGGCGTACATTGCCAGGAAACAGTTTTCAACATAGTAACAGAAGCGCCATCTACCATGCAGCACGTTTCTATTAGCAAGAGGGTGCTGAGAGGCAGACGATACGGCCGCGATGGGAGCGGCACTGAGGCCTGAAGCATAAATGAACCGGCTCTGGATATTTCCCTCATACTGATTAAGCCAGACTGCTGCAGTTTAAGGAGATGAAAGATAAAATGCTGGTTTAAAGCATCCCGTGGGTTACACAAAAGCTCTCACGGATAGTTTATATAACCACGTTTTGAGACGTCCACAAGCACTTTTGCTGAACAGTATTTACTTGTTCTTGAAGGAGTTTGGGGATTGGTTACAAGAGGTTAAAACCCAACTGGATGTTTTTCTGCGTTCCTGTTTGTGTGTAAATGGAACAAACGAGATACATTCACACGTTTTGGAAGGCCGCTTTCAGCCTTTGTTTTAATCGAATCTCAAAACTGTAGTTTGCAGCATATACTTAAAAGAACATAATATATTTGTGTTGAATCATTCCTTAGTATAAACAATATGACATATAAATATATATATATAATATATATATATATATATATATATACATATATAAATATATATCCTTTAGTATAGATATGTATGTATGTAATGTATGTAATATATGTATATGTATATATCATTCAGTATATACATTAGACAATATTATATATATATATATATATATATATATATATATATATATACAGTATATATATCCTTTAGTATAGTATGTATATATAATATGATATACATATATATATATATATATATATACACATATATAAATATATATCCTTTAGTATAGATATGTATGTATGTAATGTATGTAATATATGTATATATCATTCAGTATATACATTAGACAATATTATATATATATATATATATATATATATATATGAATTCTTTTATTTTAAATAACTTAATTTCTATTCATGATTTTCACTTGACTTTACATAGAAATAAAAAGAACCGTATTCAACCTTAAGGCATCAATCTTAGAAACAAATTAAATAAATTAGAGCAAAACTCAACACAATACAACAAGACAAAGTCAAGCATGATGGAGATTTCATAAACATAAATGACCTAGCAACGTCTCAGAGAGCCACACTTGCAGCCTATTGCTCAAATTGAAGAAAAAAACACCGTAATAAATAAAAGAGTTTGAGAGAAACTGGTTCGGCCCAGTCGGACGCAAGCCAGAAAGAAACCCTTGCCTTCATTTCACCAGCAACATGTTCCGAGGGTGAACCCCAAAAAACAAACTATACCATGAAGAGCGCCATTGAGGCGTAGAGGAACAGGACCCAGTGGGCGCCGTCCACAGAGGAGTCACCGCCGGGTCGAGGCGCCGTGTTGGCGAGGAGGCTGAGACAGCCAATGGCAAACATTCAGAACCACGGCGAGGACCACCGGCACGTCCTGCCACGTGCTCGCTCATACCGCTCACAGCAGCGGGGATCCGACATGAGTCCTTTTCATTGGCGTCCCGGCCGTGTGGAGGGGGTGACAGTGTTCCCAGGGTGGGTGGTCTGGGTCTGTGGGTGGCCATTAGAGATGTTAGAGTTTAGTTAAAGTTAAAGCACTGAAGGATTCATAAGAGTGAGTTTAGTCTTGGGGTGCTTTGCTCTTCAAAGTCTACCCAGGGCCCATCCACTAATGTATGTTAAATCCATTTAAACATATTTTCAAATCTGTATCAGATTTAAAAAACAGTTGTAAGCCAATGGAGGAAGGTTACAGTAATATAAGTATGGAAGTAAAATGGTAGTAAGGGTGGGTTGGCGGTTCAATCCCCGCCCTAGTGGATCCGTCCTTGAGACACTTAACCCTAAATATGTAACGTGATTATAAGTTGCTTTGGATAAAGCATCAGCTAAATGACGTGAAATAAAGTAATAACAATGAGATAGAAGTTAATATCTTGGCAACCTTTTAAAGGTTGCGTTGTTTATCCGAGGGGTATTCTTTTGGTTTCTTGGGAAATAATCATACGTCAGTAAAGTTGTATTACTTCTGTTTTGTTTATCCTCGTTCTCAGGAACGAGGTCTAGTCTGGGCAAAAGGACGGTGGCTGAATCTTCCTAGATGTCACTATTTACACAACACGGTATTTCTAACGTCTCCAACTTCTAGGCCTCAGATGCCAGGAAGCCAAAGTGTTGGTAAAACATGCTCACAAGCATAAAACATATTATTTCACTTGCAATTATTAAGGTGCAACTCTAGAGTTATTTTAAATTCAACAACCGATTCGTACATCTGGAAAAATGAATAGCAAGATTGGCATGACAAAAAGAGGACGTGCAGCATGAAACATTTCATTTAGCACGTGTGTGTTTTCAGCCTCATTGTAAAGGCCTCATCACTGAGAGGCTGCGACAGTCTCTATTTCCATCAGAGAGTTAGTGCCTGAGCCGTGCACCGGTCCCTCACACCTAACTGATGTTGTGGGAAAATATAGATCTGCTGATGCTGAATTGATGTGACAGGTTAGCATTATTGGATTTCACTGCCGGTAGTGTTGTGATATTTGAGAGAGTATTCACGGGAAAGTGCGATCCCCGAAGTCTCCTGCGATGTTCAGAAGGACGTTGCGGAAAAAACCCATTTAAAAGCGTCTCCTTCTGGATTTCAACCTGATTATGGTATTCATCTTTATGATGGACTGTCATGGGACATTGACGGGGATTGGAAACGCTTCACAAAACAAATAAGACGACAATAACACACGTTATTCTCAAAGCAAACCCTAACGGCACTGCCTAAGTTAACGGCCCCTCGGTGCTCAGTTTGCTTGTATTTAAATGATGGAATATGCACAAAATATGCTGCAAAGATTATATCTAAATGATAATTGCAAAAACAGTCCAATTATCAAAGACCAGCGCTAAATGCCACACACAGTAACAGTGAAATTAATAGTGGTGTCACGCCCCGACTATTAAATCACAAGCTTGCGGCCTTAAAATTAAATTCTCGGCCATTTCTCGGCCCATGTGTTCTCGACGCAATGGCGACATTTATACTTTGCCGCATGGACGATCGCAATCAGATGAATAAATTAAAAAAGGCAAAACTCTATGGGCGTGTTGTTTCCACTGTAATATCAATAGCAATATAGTTTTTTTGAAGGTCCAATTGAAAAAAAATCGGACCTTGAGATGTACAAGAGAATCATAATTAATGGTGTTATCAGGGATCACGATGCATTCTTTGTGCATTTGCCCGTCTTTGTATTTAAACCAGTTAAACATTTAGAATGCAAATAAATAGCCATAAATCACAACATTAAATAAAAGATTCACCAGTATTGAAGTTTTTAAATCAAACACTGAACCAGTATGTAAAGGCAGCGGTAACATGTTGTTATTATCTTGTATCATAGCTCGCTATAATTTAATAGAAGGGTAAATGTAGAGGTATATTGTGCTAGCTTTCAATTTTACTAGCTAATGCAAGGAAGTAGCTCCGCCCCCAATTTGACATGTTTACGGTTATGTGAACTTCAATCTTAAATGTAATAGAAAATGTAGTAAATGAAGATGGATGTTGGACACAGTGGCATGAGGTCCAGTCAGCCACAGTAATTAAAATCAGCTGAGTAAACATGGATGTGGAGGCCTTTACCCATGTTTACATACAGAACATGCAAATGAATCTGCCTTTCCATTCAGCATTGTTGCTGCAGTTTGAATACTAGGAAGGAGTCGACACAAGAGGATGTAGTTGAGAGAGAATTTCAAATAAAGTTAAATATGGCACTTTCATGCATTTCATTTCTGGAGGGTTACAGTCCCATCGGGGCTACACAGATCTGACCTTTTTCGTTTGCCGACATTTTTGACCTTAGTTGAGTCGAAGCGTGGATCAAGATCTTGTATATGCAAAAAGGCCGCTGGAAACAAGATTTATAAAGCAAACTCTGGTGAAATACAAACAGCCATACTTCAATTTTAGTCAGGTTCCTCTGATCAAACAACAACAATATAGTTTTACGCCTCTATAATAATAATAATGATGACTTGCTACTGAGAGTGACTTTTGCTTATGATGCTTTGAGGTGAATAGTTCCTGTATTGGAATTTGGTGTTGTTATATATACATATATATATATATATATATATATATATATATATATATATATATATATATATATATATATATGTATATATATATATATGTATATATATATATATGTTATACATATATATAGAAATAAAAGAAAAGACAGACATAAGTAGAATATATATAGTAAATAGTAAATTCATTATTTCTTTATTTAATTTAATTTTTTGGCATTTTATTTAAGTTTTTCTTTTTCTTATTTACAGTGTTACAGTAGCATTCTTTTTTATTTTTAAAGAGAAGGAAAAAATTGTTCTTCGATTGGAGGTTGATGGCTCAAAGTCTTCCCTCTGTACCACACAGTCTGTTGAGTCATTTAATCTGTAATTTCCACATAAAGGGGGAGGAATACCATATTTCAGAAGTTCCCGTGCGCTCTCATTCCCCTTTCAGAGAACACTTCAGCAGTTTTTAATGCCACCGCAGCAAAATAGAGCTAAATCTCTGACTCCCGCTCCCCGAGCCTCCAGGCTCTATGAAATATGGATTTTCAGACAGCTGCTGTTGAATCAATATGGAAGATTAACAATATTGCATTTTTAAAGCAGAAGGCGTTTGACAGGGAGAGTTGCTGCGAACAAGTATCTCCTGTGAACTCTTCTTTCCTCCCGTGGTTTTCCTTATCCCACCAGTTTGCTTATTTGCCCATTGAGTGACACTTTTCACCACTAGGGGCAGCAAATGGTGCTCCACATTTTTGGGAATAATCATAAAAAGAAATAATCAGTTCAGTTATTAAAAATTCTGGTTGATGAACGTGATGTGGAGAAAATAAAAAGGTTTCAGAGGGAAAGTACATTTTGATTGTCGCACCCTCCTGTCTTAAAATCAATATATGAACTGTGGTGCTAAACTATCAGGGTTTTATATCTTTATTGTTAAATGATGAGTGAGTAAAAGAGCAAAAGTGTTACAGTGTGAGAGGTCATTCATGGCAGCTTGTAAATCTACTCACTTAAAGTCTTTAGAAATGTCAAGTCTGAGACCCATGAGTATCTCATCATGTTGCCTCTCACTCTATAATCTCATTTTATTTCTATTTCAGATAAAAGCATGAAGCTAAATAATCAGGTCAATCCCAAGATAATGCCGCGCCTTCGAAATGAAAACCAACGTTTCTTCTCTTTCTTCTCGAGCTCCGGAACTGAAATTGCATCTTTCCCAATAATAATCCCTTTCCGCCGCCAGCCGTCACGCCACTTTGGAACGATTCCATCGAGATGTGTCAGTCAAGGAAAAGTATTTCTTCCCCCAACTGAGAGGAGGAGAGGAGTCACCGACGAGGGTCAACGCTGCAATTACAGCTGCTGGTGACCTTTGACCTGCCGTG